>VDFB02069501.1:0-34712 GCA_007258455.2 Sequoia sempervirens
GGTTTGCTAATTTTTCTCGTTTTTGCGTTTTTGAAAGAAAATGCTGAATAATTTATATTAAATAATGCAACACCGGAAATGATAAAAACTATTGAAAATGCTGATGCCAGTCTATTTATTAATCTTCTGGAATGATTACAAATAAGATTCGATAACATGCAACTAAAAAGGCAGCGGTATTTTGATGAAAACCTGATTATTGCAGCAAGCTGAAAGAAAACTCTGTGAACATTCTGTGATAGCTTCTGAATGAAGGTATCCCTCTGAATGCAATAGATCAGCTGATATTTCACAGCCTCTGAACTGCAACACTGAAGATGGCTCGTTCTCCAATGCCTGTAGACAACTGAAACCCTTGGCTTCGTTCTCCGGAAGAAGTCTCGATCAAAAATCAATTTCATAACATAATGAGCTCAAATTCCAATGAAACCCTTATATCTCCTTAAGAGTTCGAATTTTCTCAATTAGGTTTTATTTAAATAAATTCGAACTTTTCTTTTTAATTTTTCAATAGTTTTCGAAAGCACTTTTAATTATAAAATATAATTAAAAGTGGCCCCTTCAATGATGGGCGACCACTTTAGCAAAAATCACTTAAGTTATAATGAAATATTATAACTTTATATTATAATGCTCCAGTAATTAATATTTAATTAATTTAATTAAATATTAATATCTCTCTCATTATTTATCTGATGCCCAATCCGTCTGAAGCTGTCGACTGAGGAAGTGATTCTGAACGCTGCCAAATCCCTACTGCTAAAAATAGCAGGGGTCCCACGCTGACTGCCAAGAACTGCTAAAAATAGCAACTTCTGCAAAAAGCGTCCGAATGAGCCCAAACGAAAGCCAACTGATCAAGAACTGCCACTCTGAAGCTGAGCCAACTCCAACTAGACCCTCTATACGATCCATCAGCCTACGAGGGTCGCATAATAGGCTAACTCTTACGAACTCTGATGCTCGCCAAAAATGGGGACATTACAAATGATGACACATGGAAATCAATCATTCATTGATTTTGCATTGTTGTTGCAAATCAATGAAGCTTTTTTTGGTCAATGATTAAATGGAATTATGTGGGTTGAAGTCTCTTCATCGAAGAGACAATTAAGGTTTGGTGGAAGCATATTTCTTGTCCCCTTGATATGGCAATACAGTTTGGTAATTGGTGGGAATCAAACACAGATGTTTGACGATAATGATTTTATGCAGATCGTTTGATTGGTTCACAATTCCTTATGCAAGTGAATCTGATTGACTCAATGGTGGAATAATAGAAGTATTTAATGCATAAGAATGGCACAGATTCACATATCATGAATAGGGTTTGAACTCGATCCTAGAAAGAGAATGAATAGACATAAATTCTTGCATAGATTATCAGGTAGATATCCAACAAGGATTTGTGGCTATTGGATGAAGATGACGGTACTAAGGCAAAGGAGATCACTCAGTTTGAATTTGAATCCATTGCATAGGAAAATGATAAAATAGCATACAAACCCTAGATGTAGCTCGCCAAAAATGAAATAATTCATTAAATTTCAATTAGGGTTACAATATGATTTGTGTTGCTTCTTGATGAAGGTAGAATTTATTATATAATAGCAGCTCAAAGATATGAACTGGGGGGTCTGTGTGAAGAAATACTATAGTCAATGAGTGAAGTGTGTTATTATATCAGTTTGTCAAAATCTGGAATGTACATTTGAAGTTGTTTATAGTTGTGTGTGAGAGTGAACAGAGAGAGAAAAAGTTATGTACTGAATTGATGCATTATAGGTTTTGTAGAACTAGTTTATGCATACTTGAATTTGTAAATCTGTAGAGGTGGTTGCCTTAGTTTGTGCCGAGTTGGAGCTTAGAGCAGGGTGTTGTAGCATCCTTGAAGTTGAAGCTTCTAAAACATGGAGTTGGTACTTCCTTAGGGTTGGATCCCTCAAAATTGTAATTGAACTTTATTGCTTATGAGGTTGGATTAGGATAGTCGATCCTAGCAACATTTCTCACCGTGGTTTTTCCCATCTTGGGTTTTCCATGTATATTTTGTGTTATGTGTTGATCTCTTTTGTGTTTGTGGTTATCATACATGTTTATGTTTTAATCTGCATATTTGAGTTTAAGGTTTGAATCTGCGTAAGGTTTTTCAGGTCTAAAAGTCTTAATATCTATTGATTCACCCCCCTCTCAGTAGATCACTGTGTTCCAACAAAATTTTAATCTATAGTGAACCCAAAAGAATATTCTTAAGTAAAAGAAACAAATATCTGTTTCTATTGGATATTTGTTAATAATGACTATCCATTTCAAATGTTGACGTTTTTTTGCCTCAATTATTGCTTCGAGATTGCTTTGGGATTTGACTTGAGGGTGTCCAACCTGAAAATTCAACTGCCCCAATGTGTTTAGAAGGTTGCAGTGGTTTTTTAGACTTCACTTTTCGTGTTGATAACTTTTTTATCCAAATTTGAAGTGAAAAGGGTTTATTTAGTAAATTGTCAACATTCTACCAATATAAGATATGCTTTATTTTGAATTTAATAGATAGTTATTATTGATTTTTTACATGCATTATGTGTAACGTCCTAATTGATAGGCTGATTGAAAAACATCTATAACTTTTAAATGGTTCGACATTTTTCGAATCTGAAAGATGCATCACAAACTACCTATAGATTGTTAAAAAAATCATAATTTTTTTACCAAATTAAGGTGGCCGGACAAATGGTTTTTAATATTTTTAAAAATTTCTACTAAAAAATTCATAACTAATTATTTACTTGGAAACAAATTACGTAAAATAGGTGTAAGGTGATCCCACAATAGTGGTTTACACTTTTTCGAACATCCTAATTTTTGTTGAAATCACATATTTGTAGAAAATATAATGATTTAAGCCTTGAAAAGTTTCATTTAAAGAGGGTTTGATCAAACCGCCTTAAATCAAACCCCGCTAGTTTTAAACCATACCTAAATAACAAAATCTCCTTTACACCTATCAAAATGCTGATAAAAAACCACTTTTGATTTACCATTTGGGGGATCAAATGAATTCATTTGAAATTTATTTTTTGTATGTATGTAGTCCTTATTATTAGCTTCCCAAGAAGTATAATTTTAAATATTATTTAATTTGATATTATATTTATTTTTTATTTTTTTGTGAATGTAGGTTTTTCACTGAAAATCAAGCTCTTTATTCTGCACATGTGCAAAAATAGCAGATTATCAAAACAAAATTGTGGAAAATATATATGCACTATATATTGATTTCCTTGATCCAACAAAAAAAAAATTGAATTTCAATATAGACAAAAAAAGTTGTGTTAGCAAGTAAGCCTATGTCTAAATTGTAACTGGTTTGACTTCAAAACTTAATTAAGAAAAAAAATAATAAAACACTATGAAACCAATTGCATTCACTATATATCATAGTTACAAATCTAAATTAGAAAAAAAAAAATTATCCTTCATAGAAAAGTTGTGTTAATAAGTACACGCTTCACTCTTTTAAAATGGTGTTTACTATTAAAAACTAGCTTTCAAAGAGATGGAAAAATAAATGCAATTTGATTCCAATTTTTTTTAAAAAAAAAATAGAATCTACAGACAAAATGTCACAAATCACTAGTTTGTATCATCTTCAAATTCCTCATGGTTTAGCATCTATAGGTGCCCGAAAGTGAAGATTTCGTTAAAAAAATTAAATTCAATGTCCAGTTTGGCCAAAAATATTAAACCAGTATTATGAGATCACCCTGCCACATCTGGACATGTGTTTCACTACTTTTATTGGAAGATTCAAAAAAAAAAATTGCTCATACTTAAAGTGACTGAACAATCATCTACTTTTTTTTTCAAAATGTAAACTACTACTACATTGAAATTTCAAAATTTCACCAAATAAAATTATTTTTTTCTTAAAAACCTAGTAACCTACAAACTAAAATCAATTTGCTACAAATTTTATTCCTACATATTTTCCAAGTTATGTTAATAACCTATTCAAATTCTTATATGTGAAGTTGCTTAAGTCTATTTTTTTATTGTCATTGCCACTTAAGAATCATGTTTGGCCATCATGATCCTACACATGCCTTTTAATGTTTCAATTTTCTAAAATCTATACCCACAACTCTATTATCTAAATTTTTTCATATATTTGCTATTTATGTTAATTGATTAGTCTAGATATCATATATTTTATCTTTCCTTTGCAATATCTTACTTCAATAAAATTAAAGGGTAACCTAAAAATATAATTTAGATCTAATTTTCAAAGTAAACATTTTCATAACATAATTATTCTCTTTAATTTTTTAGTTCTAAGGATTCCCAATAAAATTAGGGGGCTTGTAATGAAAAGGAAAAAATAAATAAATCTTTATCCTTTTCAAATAAATCTAGAGCAACTAAATTATGGTGTCCTTAACATGTGTTTTGAATCTAAATTAAACCTAGTGTGTGGTTGAGAGTTTGCCAATAATTGAGAATATGTTTTCATTTGGTTAAATATGATTGCAAATAATAGGTAAACATGCAAGAAATGTATTAGATGTTAATGTAAGAAATATTGTTGCCTTAATGATTACTTAAAGATAATACTAAAAAAAAAAATCCACAAACTTTTAGATCTCTTAAAATGAATAGATTTATTCCTTTAATTATATTCTAAAAGATAAAGTAAAATAATTTATTTTTTCACCAAATAATACAAATTATTTGAAACTTAAATTTTTTAAATATATATTTTTTTATTTCAAAACTTTCAATAAAATTAAGAAGTTTGTAATATTTTTCTATATTTATTTTTTATATAATTTTATATATAAAAAAGCTTGTAGTGCAGCTACATCCCTACCAAATGAAATAAACATGTCAAGCAGAAGAGTTTGCAACATCAATCCATTTATATGGCTTATTGATCGCTAAAAATGATGCTTCATGATTCCTCTGAAAAATTATAGATCCATTTGATAGTGCTTGAGGTTATAATTAAACTCGGACACCTTGATTTAACTAAAGATATCGTCATGCAAAGAAATCCCCATAGGGGTATACTACATGCAGATCACTAGCTTGTAATTATGCAATCAGTTCAATGATTTTAAGAAACATAAGGTGAAAGGATCAAGAAAAAGCAACTTCTTCAGAGTTTATGTTGTCCTTTTTTTTTATTGACTAAGATTTTGGTCGTAAAATACTTCATTAACCTTCCTTGGTTGCTAATTGATACTGGTTTTAGACCTATATCAAATTGTGCACCAAATATTTGCAGCCAATCAAACTCTAGCCATTAGGGATTTTATGATTTATTTTGAAATCAAGAAAACTCAAACATAGAACATATCATAGGGTATAAATTAATATAGAAATTGGAATGAAATCCAACTACATGAAATCCAACTATATGTAGGTCAATAATAAATAAGAATAAATCACTGCAATGACAACTCTAAACACTTATAGACTCAACAAAGACATTCGTAAAGAACAAAAAAATTCAGGGAAAAAATTGTATGCAGCAATAGAAACATATTTTTTATATTAACTTAAATATTCATATGACAAACTTGCCTAGAACAAACTTACAAATTTTAGTCTAATACATTTAAAAAAAATTAAAGGAATGTTTATATTTTTGAAAATTACCTTACCTTAGATCAATTAGCCCTTTCGATAGAGGTTTAAGTTATCATTATTCGTCAACATTGAACAAAACAAAAATATAGATTTTATCAAACATTTTTAACTTTTAGTTTTTCAACCTTTCTATTATTTATCTTCTCTTCAACTCTCATGTCTTTCTGATTGAGTTTGGCCATATCCTCTGAATTCTACTGATATATCTAAAAACATTAGATAAAGGGAGCATATTTCTATTACAAATAGGTTTGGCTAACTGTGAACAGTCCCATAGATTAAATGACATAGGATACAAATAACCTAGCTCTATCACAGAAACCTACAAATAACAAAATTTGGAATTAGCATATGATATTGGATTTGGCAGTCTAGCCAAAAGTATCAATTCGCCCTTGACCATGAATATTAAAAGATAAAAAATGGAAACAAAAGCATCTAATAAGATTTAAATTTGCTTCTAGGATGTATCATATGTTTAATTTAGAATGCAATTTGATGCTAGATGGTGACTAGATAAGATCTCCATTTGAATGTATAAATACTAAATATTTTTGCAAGAGGCAATAGTGGTTGATCTTGAAGCTAGTAATCAGCATTTTGACAAAATAGATGATAGCAGTGAGAATCCTTCCCCTCCTATGGGTACTTTTGGCTGTGATATGTACATGCAAAGCAACAATGTCAGATGCTGCTGGGACTGACCAATGTTCTTAGATACTGTGTATTTTGACTGATGTAAGACTCATGTAATCATGCTTAACTGTTTTTGTTGTGTACTGTTTTGGGCTTTGTTCCTTAGCCTTCTCTTCATGCTTATTTATGCTTACTTTTGTTGGTTTTGATGGGATCCTCATTAACTATTCTGACTTGTTGTTATGGTTGTTAATTGGGTTGGTTGACACATCATATATTTTATCTTGAATATTTTGGTAATTCATATATATATATTTTTTAAATGCAATAGTGGAAGCTATGAAATAATATAGGTTTATGGATTCATAAGTATTGAAGTGGACAAAAAAACCATCCTATGAGCTGATAAATCCAACATAAATGCACACTGATAACTAGAGTCTTGTAGGATACATATGTATATAATCATCCAAGGACCAAAAGCATGAAGAGAACATTTCGAAAGTCCAAGCTGTTAGTTTTACTTTAACAAGAAGTTAAACAAGAGTGAGTCTTCAAACAGGGACTACAATCTTCTTTGAAATAAAAACTACTTACCATAGGTCTTCAATCATTATTTAAACATAAAAGAACTAAAATGATTAAAATAATCCAAAAAAGAGGCATTAATTATTCTATGAAATTCACTACAATTAAAAAGATGATACTCCTATAAATAAAAAACAATGAAGTAGACACATGAACATCGCTTACTATTTTTTGAAGAAAAGTCTATTTAAATATTTATAATAATTAAAAATCAAACTCAAATAAAATTGGAAGCTTCATTTATATAAAATAGCCAACACTAAATGGGCACATGCAAATATCAAAGTAGTGCTTTATATTGACGAGAACCTACCTTGTGTCACAAGCAGGAGTTGCAGATCTAGTCTTAGCATTTGCATATAACTACCATTTTGATTTTTATTGCTGGCTTAAGAATACTGAAAGAACACTTTAGTGTTTCATCAATAATCAACATTGCACCAGCATTGTCAAAAATATCACCATAATTTGGTGCTGAAAAGACTGTAACAAGATGTCCATCACTAAAAAACTCATAACCATCTTGCCCTCCAAAGAAAGAAGTAAACTGGGGTGATGAACATTCCCTTACGGAACAACAGAGATTATGAATGTCAAGACTTTTTTACTATGTGCTGTCGCCACAGACATGGAAGAGCTATACCCAGGTGATAAATAACTAATGAGTGGTTTCGAGATGGAGAGCTAAGCCTTTTCCATTTTAAATTGGCTTGTGAATCTTTGTTGCATCCAGCAATTCAGTGTATGCAATTAAAGTTTCGCTCCAGTAGCCTAGAAATATTTCAAACAAATGAAACCTCTTAAGAATTAAAGCTTATCCATGATTTTTTCTCTGCATTTATCAAAGAACTTTTCTCTGCATGTATCAAAGAATTTTTCTATTTATGTAAAAAGAGCCAAGATCCCAAAATCAAAACATAATTGGATTTCAAGGTTACCATATAAAAAGATCAAATTGTCGATAACGAATTCTAGTAAAACTTAATGAACCAATGATAGCATATGGGGTTTTTTAGTTGTGCAAATTTGTATTATGGTATCCTACTATCTACTCATGCCAAATTCCTCAATTCATCTATACAAATGAGAGAAAGACATAGGATTTGCATTTTCTCATAGCGCTGCCATGAATACTTGCCAATTTTTCATCCAGTGGCCAAAAGTCTTGAAGAAGATTTCTGCATATTTCCTATACTCCTTTCTATGGAAATAATGAATACAAACGTTACTAGAACTTGTGTGCAATTTTAGAATTGGGCATGGAGTTTTTACCACTGAAAGATTTTCCTGACACTTGTGGCATCCTCATCATCACAAGCATGGAATCAATATCATGAATAGAGTTGGTTTATTTTGAGATGTAGGTTATAAGGAATTAAAATTTATAGAGAATATTTTTGTAGTATTATTTTTTAATGTATTAATTACTGCACAGCTGAATGCCCAATGAATTTTCACTAAATGAAATTATTAAAGAGAAGCCTGGTTGAAATTCTGGGCTGCTCTGTCAATGCATGTTTGTTTCCTGACAGCATTACCAAAGTGATTTTGGAAAATTTGGAATTTAGAAAAACTTACACAATTTTTGGAATTTAACCATCCTCCAAATGCTCTGTCAAGTCCGTCGGGTAAATCATAATGATAAAGATTTACATATGGTGTAATACCTGAGAAAAAACCAAGACAGAGAACAAGATTATGATGCATGGGCTAAACATTTTAAGAAGATACATTTTGTTTATTCTGAGTACAGATTGCCTACAAATAGATTCCCAACTCCCAGATCACAAAAGTCTAGGCTATGGTTTCGTAATAATTACAAAACACAGATGAACTATGGATCAACATTTTTCTTTTATGTAACCAGGCTTGTGGAATGCAGTATTAATTTGATATTGATTTTGTGGGGGTTTTCACTACAGGGAATATCTTAGTACTCAAGTCATCACAATGATGACTGTTATGAAATTTTCACGTGTACTCATTCTTCTATGACCTTTCACTTGTGTATTGGTAAAAATCAATAGGCAGGGGACTCACAAAACACACGAGAAACTCTGAGCGTTTGTTAGTAAGGGTTTCTTCTTCTCTATGATGATCCCAAGGTTGTTACAGTGATAAGACTTCAGGAGGGCGTGGATGGTTAAGTGCATGATATCTTTAAGTCTCTCAAATTCAATGAAATCAAAATGCTACAATAGGAAAAGCGGTTTACTTTTTCTTTGTGCAATTATTTTTCCTCAGAGTTTGCAGGAAAAACATTACATAACCGTAACAAAGCAGAATTTTTAGCACCTACCAGTATTCAATGGATACCAGCTACTGCTGTAAAAGAAATAGATTTAAAGAAACCAGGTAAATGGGTAACATTGTTTGCAGATTAAACTGTAAAAACATTAATACGACAGAAGATTTTAGTCAACCTCAAATTTAGACAATTAAAATGCGCTCTTCAATTGCCCCTCAGATGGCCTCCCTAACCTTCACTAATTTTAAAAGCATCGTTAAGTCAATAAAAGACATAAATAATAATATAATCCCCATATTCATTTAACACATAACAACAAAATTGTTTTAGAATGAAATAAAACACAACCACAAATGATCTGGCTGTGTAGAGATTTATTAAAAAGAACTTGTTGAAACCATGACAAGCGACTTACCTCAATATTCTGCACAAATTGTCTCGTGAGTCAACAATGGCAATGAGATTAATGGGCAGATTTTGCAAGACAGTATCTCCACAGCGGTTGCTCAATCTATTCAGAATAAACAAAAGTAGATCTAAAAAATATTGGGGTTTTAGAGTTACTATATTCTTGATCTCCTTATTATGCATGTAAGCAAAATGTGGTAGCAGACTCAAGACAAGTGAACTGGTTTGCAGAATGCCACTTACCCACCAGACATCCTCGCAGTCTATTTTTTTTTTTTAAATCTGTTTAAAACCAACATTAAAAAATGTCCGTGCTTGTTGTTCATTGGTCAGAATATTTTTTCCTCCTATTTTTAATCCAAAATAAGGAAACCCGTGGCAAAAATATGAGGGACGAATCAGAAAATAGAAAAATTAGGAAAAATGAAAATTTTTAAATCAAAACTTTGCAGACATTAGGAAAAACAGTTTATTTTTCTGTTTGCACGATTTTGGAAGAGCAGTGAGGCCTATGCAGGATCTAATAAAACTTTGCGACTATTATTGTATGGCGTGGATTTTAATCTCCTGTCTCCAAATTTTGAAAAAAAAAACCATCATTCACTATTGTCTCAAATCCAAGAGAAAAAGAAAAAAATTGCAGAGAACACAAGTTTTGCATTTTCATGTAAACGTAGAAAAACTAAACTCGCATGCCATTAAATCATGACAGAATCTAATTCGGCGTTCACTCACAAGATCTGTTAAGGCGTGGATTCATTAACGAGAACTTGGAGTGCATTTCTCGTCCTCTAATTAATACTTTAGGCAATTTGAGCATCTTTAGGCAATGATATTTAATACTATCTGAGAGATCAATTTTATAGGGAAAAAATTAATCAATTAACTAATATTTACCTCCCATGTAAAAGGGCTATAAATGTCTCAATTAGAATCCCTCAACGCTACAGCTGAGGAAGCATCTCGAAGATAGATTCCTAATATTGCTACAGCTGTGACAGATTGACAATGGTATCAGGAGGCTAATTAAGCTTTTACACTATCGCAAGAGCAACAGCTGTGACAGGTTGCCAATGCTATCTGGGAGGCTGCTTAAGCTCTCACACCCACGCAAGTCCAATATCCGCAGCTGTGACAAGTTGCCAATACTATCAGGGAGGCTGCTTAAGCTCCGACAAGTATTCAAGTTCAATTCCTCTAGCTGTGACAGGTTGCCAATCCTATCAGGGAGGCTGCTTAAGCTCCAACAATTTTCCAAGTTTAATTCCTTTAGCTGTGACAGGTTGCCAATGCTATCAGGGAGGCTGCTTAACCTCCAACACCAGGTCAAGTTTAATTTCTGCAGCTGGAGGCGGCTTAAGACCTCACACCTTTGCAACTTTAATTCCTCTGGCTGTGACAGGTTGCCAATGCTGTCAGGGAGGCTTCTTATCCCACAATTTTCCAAGTTTAATTCCTCTAGCTGTGACAGGTTGCCAATGCTATCAGGGAGGCTGCTTACGCTCCGACAATTTTCCAAGTTTAATTCCTCTAGCTGTGACAGGTTGCCAATGCTATCAGGGAGGCCGCTTAATCTCCAACACCATGTCAAGTTTAATTTCTGCAGCTGTGACAGGTTAACAATGCTATCAGGGAGGCTGCTTAAGTCCTCACACTTTTGCAAATTTAATTCCTCCAGCTGTGACAGATTGCCAATGCTATCAGGGAGGCTGCTTAAGCTCCCACAATTTTCCAAGTTTAATTCATCTAGTTGTGACAGGTTGCCAATGCTATCAGGGAGGCTGCTTAATCTCCAACACCATGTCAAGTTTAATTCCTTTAGCTGTGACAGGTTGCCAATGCTAACAGGGAGGCTGCTTAATCTCCAACACCATGTCAAGTTTAATTCCTTTAGCTGTGACAGGTTGCCAATGCTAACAGGGAGGCTGCTTAATCTCCAACACCATGTCAAATTTAATTTCTGCAGCTGTGACAGGTTAACAATGCTATCAGGGACGCTGCTTAAGACCTCACACCTTTGCAAGTATAATTCCTTTAGCTGTGACAAGTTGCCAATGCTATCAGGGAGGCTGCTTAAGCTCCGCCAATTTTCCAAGTTTAATTCCTCTAGCTGTGACAGGTTGCCAATGCTATCAGGGAGGCTGCTTAAGACCTCACACCTTTGCAAGTATAATTCCTTTAGCTATGACAAGTTGCCAATGCTATCAGGGAGGCTGCTTAAGACCTCACACCTTTGCAAGTCCAAGTACTGCAGCTGGGACAGGTTGCCAACAGTAGCAGGGAGGTTGCTTAAGTCCCCGCAATATTCTAGTTGCATAATCTTACATTGCCAAATGTTATCCACAATTTTGGAGTGACCTGGTCTCTTTACTGCTTTATTCATCCTTATAGCAAAGCGGCAACGTTCCAACCTTAACCATATCAAACTTGGGGGGAGAATGAGTAGCGTGTCTTT
The DNA here is from genome assembly GCA_007258455.2 of Sequoia sempervirens. Lineage (NCBI taxonomy): Eukaryota > Viridiplantae > Streptophyta > Pinopsida > Cupressales > Cupressaceae > Sequoia > Sequoia sempervirens. Next base: position 11,982 of record VDFB02069501.1, read on the forward strand.
TGTCAAGCGCTCAATCGTTAGATTCTGCAAATGAAGATAGCGAAGACCATCTGTGTAAAGCATTTCAAGACTTAGTGGATTGCCTCCACTGAGCCGAAGGTGAGATAACTTGTTGGATGCGATGCTTAAATGGGTAGGCTCCCATTTGCGGGTACCCTTTTTTTCTTTCTCAGCAATGGTCCGCCCCATATCTCGCAAATGGTCATGCATAACAAAAATTCCTCTGCCATCAATCTTTATCAATAACTTCATCGAAAGATTAGATATAGCAGTGTGTACCTTCTTGTACAAAGATTCCCTGAAAAGGATGGGCAATGTTTTGCGTTCTCCAATAAAGAAGCAAGCAATGTCCACGAATATTTATTTTTCCTCATCACTGAGAGCCTTGTAACTGATGTAAAGTCTTTCATAAATTTCTGGATTGTGAGTTATGTCATAAAGAGCTTCCTTCCAGCAAACTTTGTCATCCTTCTTGTCATACAATAAGGATCCAATCACTTCCAACGAAAGAGGATGCCCCTTACTAGCTTCCACTAATCTTCTCGACAAATCTTCATAACTGGGACTCGGACTTGCTCTGAGAAAAGCGTACCAGCTAAATAACTGGAGACCTTCATTTATCTCCAATCCACTCATCTCGTGGATGCATTCCGATGAGACCCCAGCAATATTGAGAATATGCTTGTCTCTACAAGTAAAAATAACTCTGCTGCCAGGGGCCAGCCAATTCCCAACCAAAGCATTCAATTGTACAACAACATCCACATCATCCAAAACAAGCAGCACGCGCCTTCCTCCTAAGCGATCCCTGAACAAAGATATACCCCTTTCAACACTGTCCACTTTTTCACCGTACTTTGATAAATTTTTAAGAATTATTTCCTGCAATCTTGTAAGGCCTGTAGCCTCTGCAGCGGTGGTGCGGACATTAGATACAAAGGAGGCAGCTTCAAAATCAATATAAATTTGATTGTACACGGCCTTGGCAACTGTGGTTTTGCCAATACCACCAATACCCCATATTCCAATTTTAACCACATCATCCACTGAATTGAGATTTAATTTCTGAATGAGAGCATTATTCACGCTGTCCAATCCCACTGGATGCTCGGCAACTTTTAACGGCACTCTGTCCAATGTCTTAATGAGGTCATTCACCACCGTTTTTAGCATCCTAGCTTCGAAGCTGCAATGGTCAATACAGATTGCAAAAGCACTACTTTATGGGAGTTCTACCCTTCTGCAAAGAGTGGCAAGAAAGTAGGAAAACCGAATCATTTTTGTATATATTAAATGAGAGGGCGGACAAGAAAATTTTGGTTTTTTATTTAAATAATTTATATTTCAGAAATATTTGAGTGAATAAAGCAGTTCAGATTTTGTGAGAGTTTTAAATTTTAGTTTTAATTAATTCATAAATAATTAATAATATAATGATATAAAATTAATAAAAAGTTTTAGGCTTAAAATTTATATAATGTTTTAAAAAAATTAATAATTTAAACAAAATCTAATAGAGTTAATATTTTTATGATTTAAATTTGATAATACACAACTAAAAAAATATTTATTAATTTTTTTAAATAAAATTTAACTAATTGTCCTACATTGTTCAGCTGACATGAAATAATAAATCAAAAATACAAAAGCAAGCAGAAAGTGAGGTTCATTACTTACCCGTCTGTTATATCCATGGACCAACCTGAGCGATCACAGATCTGATGAAGGGCATGCTTCCACTTATCGACCTCTTCTTTACGGTGTCGAACTGAATGGCCACAAAAATTGTAGGCATGGACAGATCTGATGAAGTGTACGCTTCCACCACTCAATCTCTTCTCTTGTGTGTCGATCTGAATGGCGATAATGTTTTAGAAATGATTCCTTATAGGGACTGGACTCATTTTCAGGATATCTAACATGAGTTGGATTCACATAATAAAAGAGTGGAATGATCAATCCAGGGGTCTCCAACATTGCAGCGGCTTCCCTCAGACACCAATCTGAGTGTGCATAGCCATCGGAAAATATAGGAATGCGTATGGCACTGCTATCGATTGCTCCTTTCAAGCTCGGCCAAATCTCTTCTCCCTTTCCCAAATTTTCGTCGTCTTTATAGACGTTGAGTCCCGCAACGGAGAGCTTCAAACAGATGGTCAACAAAAGTCTTTTTGACATCTGGTCCCCTGAAACTCAGAAATACATGATACCTCTTATCACTTTGGAAGGCGACTTTAGTAGCGGGGCGTTCGTATCTGCGAAAGGATCCATCAGAAGTGGCTGGGCTTAAATGTCACACACTAAGCTTTGACTGCTTAGGTGGTCCATGTGGGCCCGCTTACCTTGTTCCGTTCCCAACTTCAAATTCCGTTCCCCTAAACCGTCGTTGTTCCAGTCGTTACAGTCAATGGTTGCCAGTTCCCGCGCATAGGAAAACTCAAATTCAAACTCAAACTCACTGTTGCCGCGCTGCTCCGAAAGTTTGGTGGATGCCATAAAATATTTGATCACACATAAAAGAATGAGATGGAGCATGGTTATTGCAGTGTACAGAAGATAGCTCTCAAACGATTCGGCAACGCCCTGCCCGAACACGTCAGCACTTTGCCATCATTGCCACAGATTCCATTCAGTTGATCTCTGTGCTACTTTTCCCCTTCACATTATGAGGGAAGAGGTCTTCTTTGGTGTTGTCTCGAAGCCTGCCTTCATAGACAGAAGATCCTATCTGAAGATTCAAACTGTAGCCTGGGAGAAGCAAAGGGCCAACGTGCTTTTATACTCGAATTCGGCTAAAGAGAAGCGCCGCCATGGAAATGGGATTTGAGCACACCCACCCACGCATAGCACTACTGAAGTTCCTGCGTTGCAAAAGTTTTGGTCATGCCGGTAAAGTGTTTGGTTGTGTCTCATGTAAAATAGTTGTTGCAGCGTAAGAAAATATGGGTTTCCTCACGCGGTTCAGCGATGGTGTGGTCGGAGCTACTCTGACAATCATGTATGAAAAATGTGAAAGCATAGACAAGGTAGGACAATTGTTTGACAGATTATTTCAAAGAAATATTATAACTGGATCTGCACAAAATACAAGGCCTTTGAAGCGTTAGGAGCTTTTAAAATGTTTCATCCAAATGCATCTGGCGAGTTTAAAGACAATTTCCACGCCCTACGCAAGCATCCTCACAGCTTATGTGAGTAAGGGAGCTCCAGATCAACGTATACCCACTCATCAAAGTGAAAGGGAAGAGGTCTATTTATCAGAAATTATGGTTGGAAATGTTCTTGTAGAAATGTATGCAAAATGTTGAATACTAGACAAAGCATATTAACTGTTGATGGAACATCTCAAAAGAGACTATCTCGTGCAAGCCATGGCTGTAGAGCATGAATAAAATGGATTTGTTGAACAGTTTTAAAAAAATTTAAACGAATTCATCACGCTGAAATTACACAACCTTTGCCCACATCCATCCTGCCTAAGTTTAGTACAATTTAGAACATTTATTTTTATTTCTACTAATAATGTTAGATAGATTCAAGTTTTTTCTTGGGCATCGACATCAAGTTTTGGATCAATGGAAGAATTATTAGGTTGATCAACAATGGTAGGGAAATAATATAAGACAACACATTATCCTTAGGCTTAAGTATTTTGAACATTCTAGCTAGGGAAACTTGGATTTTAATTTGATTTGGAGCTAAATCTATGTCAATAAGAGTGTCATTAGGAAAAAGGTGTGGATTGGAGGATTATGATGGAAAGAACATCAAGGATTAGTTGCACAACTTGACCACCCACTTAGAAACATTTTTATTTGCATTAGCATAGCTACAACTGGTAGCTTATTTTCTTTGATAAGATGTCTTCTTTACCCCACATGATTTTGGGCTCATTTTCTTTTCTTTGGGACCTCATTACACTTGCAGGTATTTTAGTTTTCTTGGTTCTTACAACAATATTCTTTTCTACTATAGGATTTTACATGGGTGCTCATATTTTCTTAGCCATCCTTTGATGTAATATAGTGATCTTTGATCTCAATCTCTATTCTATGTTTTCCTTTAACTATATTAGGAACAATGAAATTAGGTATAATTATATAATTAGTGACATTCTTAATACCAACTTTCCTATTTATCAACCAATACCCGTGCTCTATAATTGCATGATGGTAGTCTCAATTATGGATTTGATGTCATCATTGAAAGGTTTGACCCTTTTGTACCGTTGTTCCATAAGTTCTCTAAGGTGTACACTAAATAATGTTTTGGTATCTCATATTGGCCAAAGGAATTGACATAAACATATTGAAGAAGCTTATCATTAGTGAAATGAGTCTCACATTCAATTTAGTTGAATATATCCACATACTCACATAGCATTCTAGACCAAATTTATCAATCAAGTCATCTAAAGTACATTGGTTTCTTAAAACTACAAACAACTTATCATTACCATATGGACCAACCTCATGGTCACAAGAAGGTTGAGCTAACTTACATTTTTAGCTCTCAAAGTTGTTTGTTGCTTTCTCACTTGAAAATTTGGGTCTCCAATGTCTAGAAAATCTCATGAAAATATTCCTCTTTCCATATTCAAATTTTTAATTTAGGTATTTAAATATGTTTAATCAACTAAATTCACTTCCTTTTATTTGGGAACATAAAATGATCTTTGTTGTAATGAGCAATTCAACATGATATTGATGTGAATATGACCAAAATATGAGAAAATGATGAAAACACTCAATGCTTCCTTAGTAATAGTACCAATAATTAGCAATCAAATAAAATTGCACCCTAAAGCCTAAAGATAAACCACACCTAAGCCCTAGAGGAAGTCAACTCAAGATAATAGGAATTGCAACTTATGATTCTAGATAAATGGTAATATGGACCAATGCATGAGAATAAGTACTTTCTCCTTGTTTTTACTTTGCAACACCAAATTGGGTGTTCCCTAAGCTTTTATTATAGTATAATTAAAATGATATAAATGACCATAAGGGGTCTTAAAGAAAACCATGCCCAATGCACTAAAAGCCCTGATAACATGTTTGAGCTTTGATGTGTTCATTTATCATCGTCACTTAGACCTTAAACTTCCTTTGAGTAGAAAAGGAAGACATGCATGAGATTGACATACTAATTATTACCTCCTAATAATTTATTTTAGTGTAAGACTACACTTCATACTTGAAAGAAAACCAAAAAATAATGTACAAAGCTCTAAAACAATGTTAGTTGAATGGTTGCTTTTAACATATTCTATTACTAAAGAAATGAGCTATGTAGATTTGGAAGAACTACTAACACTTATAGATACTACAGTGGGTTTTTTATGCACAAAGGTGTAATGAAGGGTTAAACTCACTACATATTGGTTCTTTTATCTTGTAAATATAACAAACTTGAATATCCAAACCAAATGAGTAAATGCATGTGTAATTTAAAATTTATAACATGTGAAAGATGACAACTAAAAGGATTTAGTGTGGTTGATTACATATATAAGATCAACTCTATGCACATAAAGGACACACCATATATTTATTACATCAAGAATAGAACATTCTTGAACAATTCATGAGAAAATACTCTTGTATTGGAGTGAACGGATGAGTTCTCTATGAAAGATTCACAATTTTTTTATAATATTTATGATGATTAACTAATCACTCACAATACACATGTTAGAAAATATAATTAGGGGAACATGCATCATTCCCAAAAGCTAATCCAAAATACATGGATATATTCATAGACTTAGAAAACTATACATGGATATATATTCATCTTCAATTGGGTATAAAATGAATTTATATGATGGATTAAGATTCAAAACAACACATTACAAAATCCTAAAACTATTACAAGCTACCTTACATTTTTTCATGTATTTGTTCTATAGAAAATTTACTAACATGTTACATTTTTATTTTTCTCTATATATAATATTCTAGCTCATCCATTCCAACAAAATGGCATAGGCATGTACGTATAATTTGGCCCTTTAACATAGGCCCTTATTTACTCAGCACATTAATCCAATCCCTTTAAAATTTTGCATATAACCATAAGGATAAAACTTATATTAGATCAATCAGTTGCACCAAATGGCAATGAAGGCCATCTCTACATTAATTATAATAAAAAGAATATAAATATACAAAGACATGGAACACCTCTATAGAAATTGCAAGCCATATCAAGCCATGTATAATTCAAATATATCACCAAGGACACAATACACACCCACACCCACCATATTCACAATATTATTGGATAGAGGAAGAAAACCCTATATTTAGGGCACATAGGGCATAACTAAGGTATGTACAACAAAAAATGCAAAAGACAACCACTAGTGTTTTAGACGTCAATATATTGGTGAGTTCTTAGATAGTATAAAGATATGGAAACTGGTCATACTTAATATTTGTGTTGGCCTCTATAATTATTATCCTTGTCACAAAGGAAATCCCTGAATAATGGTATATATAGTGCTTGAAGACCATCAAGAGTGAGCCCTACATTATCACATTTTATATATGGTAGATCTATCAATGATTATTATAATGCTACAAAATAATACTCTAGATCAATGATCCACAGAAAGCCACATAATCTCAAGATGCATAAATAGAATCACTTTAGAAGGCTAAGACAATAATAATAGGGTATATCATAGCTAACACCATCACTAAGAAATGATAAAAGTTTTAACATACTATGTAGAATAAAGGAACTACTAGAGAAGACATGTGGCACCATTAATAAGCCACCATGTGAGTGGCTCAAATATCTCAAAATAATTATGTTTGTAAGATGGGTCTACAAGGACCAATAGGATACTAATGCAATGAGACCAAACACCACAATGGATGTGCCATGCATGGGGATATCAAGCATCACAATTAAGAGATGGTCGATTAATTTGATGAAGATTTATGACCTTCTTGAAAATGGAATGATATTATATGGCCAACACATAGAACTTGAAGAAAAATGCACATTAATAATTTTAATTGTTGAGGCTAGTTTATGTGTTACTAATTGGAAGATGACATACATCTTCACCATGTCACCCATACATACATAATAGAAAACCAATCCACAAAGGGAGAGTTGAGCTTACTAAAGTTACCACACAGGTGTCATATAATGTGTAGTAACTTCCTACAACTTTAGAAATCCAACCACATCAATGCGAGCTTAGGCATACCACCATTGAAGGTGACTTCTAGCAAGCAATCATTCACTATGGAGTCCATATAGCATGCCAAGGAAGACCATGTGCCTATAATATTAAATTTTGGAACCCACTAGTGATGTCAACATGGTGACATGTGGCACCAAGTGAATGTCTAGCACAAACTACCACATAGAACTAAGTTTTCACTAGTGTACATGTAGATTAATAAGCATGTACCATGCATAAAAAAGTGGCATGATCTCTAAAATGAGATGGAGTGGTCATTGAAAAAGAGGTATACACATTGAGCATGTCCAAGGATGATTAATGTTGCATGCACAAGGAGGGGTAGGTCTTATGGTTCACACACACTCCACGAAGCTAAGTTACACACAAATAAATTAGCTATTGTGTGTTATAAATGAGGATAACACATTTGGAGCCAAGATGTGGAACTTGATAAGCACTTAGCAATTACTTTACATAAATATTGAAACTTTGAAAAGCATAAGTATATAATAGTGGTAGATCTTGGATAAAAATTTATGAGGATTATAATAATAGAGGTATTGGAGAAAGAAGAAGGACCAAAAGGCCAAAATAGTATAACTATGATTAACTAGGACATTATGCTAATGAGTGTACAAGAAAAAAAAGGAGGAATATCCACATGTTATTTTTGTGGTGATAAATCATATGATATTAATAGTTGTCCCAAATTTAATAGTTCTATAATAATGTGTTGGCACCATTGACTAGAAAGTGAATAATTGTCTAGTCCAAATGTAATCTATGATGCTAAAGTAGTAACGAGTGGAGGATCAAACAAATCAAATATAGAAAATGAATAAAATAGGAGAATCCTTGTTGAAAAAAGATAAATTGGAAAATAATTTACAAATGAGAAAAAAAGGAAAAAGTTGAAAGAAAAACTTGCCATGTAGAAACTTAAGAAAAAGAGAAAAAGAAAAAGAGCTCTAGTAATTACTAGGGTTGGATTAATAGAAGCATATCCTAGGAGAATATTATGGAAGTGAAGATGAAAAAATAATATTTAGGTAAAAGGGAACATGATTTGGTGATAAGGAATTCCAAAGAGCTAATTGAGAAAAATAAAAAGGAGAGTATAATAAATAGTAAGGCATGTTTCATAGAAAAAAAAGAAAATATACTATTAGGAAATCCAGTAAATTGGGTAAAATAAGAAGAGGTTGGGGTTCAAGGGCTGGATAGATGAAGTTGGATAACATTATTCAAAGAAACTAATGAAAGATGGAACTAGGATTTTTTCTAGCTGAACTTCCAATTAGAGATAGCATGTGAATGGAGATTGTAAGTTTAGATGACAAAGAGGAATAAGGAAAATTTGATTATTTTAGTTAATTGTTAGGGTTGGATTAAGGAGAAAATTATAAGTTATTGGTGTTCTTCTTTACATAATGATTGGTTTCTTGAGAATAGGACAAGGTTGAAAAATAGAGTCATCAAGGTCAAAGAGATGACCTTAAGGTGATCTATCACCTATGTATAATCATAAAAGGTGGTATAAAGTGTTATAAAAGCTAGATATTTGTGCAAGAGATTTAAATTGTGAATCTTTTGGAAAATATTCTTAATAAATTCTATCTTGATATTAGAGTCAAGAAGAAGATATGAGATCTATGAAAGAAGTCATTAATAATAGAAGATAAAACCAATCACCTTCTCATTTGCACCTTGATTGCAATGTATAACATTGATGAAACTGACCTACAATCCTATGTTGACTTGAATGTGTTCCATGAAAAAATATGTGAGATAGAGGAGGGAATCCATAGAATAGGTAGATAAAGAGTAGAACAATTTTAAGGTTTTTTCCTTAATGAATAGAGAAAAAGCTTAGCTATGAATTGATCATCAAAGTAATAATCAACACACTGATCTATAAGGGATTGGATGTGTATCTTAGGATCGCTTATATCCAATTATACATGTATTCCAATTTTAAACATGATGAACTATGGTTCTTTTGGATGATTTATTATAGCCAAATATATTGTGTTGTGGAGGAGGTTTAAGGTTCCATCCCTTGAGGTATAAGATGATGGGAGAATATATAGTTAGCATTAAATTATTAGAATTTCTTGTTCAAACTAGATGGTAAATGATAGATTTAAGGTGTATAGGTTGGGATGTTGAGGTAAGAGATGTTAATCTTTTCATTTTATGATAAGATTGTGGCAAGGTTTGTGGGGTTAAGGGTAGGATAGAAGAGGGAGTGAAAATATTGGTAAGAGTAGATCAAGCAAGATAAGTGAAGGGTAAGGGTTGAGAGGGTGGCACATAGGGGTAGGATGTAAAGCACTTGCTTAAAGGGACATGACCATAGTTAGAGAGAGAGAGAGTAGCAATATGTGTTGGATGAGGAGTAGACAAGAAAATTTAGGTGGAAAAAAGAAAAGAGGTTGGAAAGAAGATAGGGATGAAGGTAAAGTAGACTATAAAGGGACATGAGTGTGGATAATATGTCAGATACCTTGTAATAGCTCTAGCCCCTCAATAGGCTAATTTGAGGGAGAGACAAGAGGTGGTCAATTTTAGTGAGTGACAAACTCTGAATCATCTAGTAGGGGTTCATGATCAAATTAGTCATATTTGTGAGACATGTAGAATGGGACAACATGTGATGTGGATGACAATTGAGGAAGGGTAACAAAAGAAGGAAGAGGAAGGAAAATACATGGATAGGTTTAGATGAGGGTACCTATAAGAGATATATTTGTATAAGGAAGGGATTGTCAAAGAAGGAAGGATAATCATTTCTATCAAATAACAACAAAAATGATTTAAGGATTTTTTTTTCTGAACACCTACCTTTTTTCTTTCTTGGTTCTTTGACAAATCGCTCTTTTCATCGCCTGCAAAATCTACTTCCAAATGCTCATTAAAATTAATTTTTTAAGTAGCATAATTCCTATATAGGCACTTGCAATCAATGTCTAAAAGTGGTAGGTGATCATTAATGACACCCTTAATAATTGGTGCATGTAAGCTTTCCCATCTTGGGGTAAACCCACAATAGTGGGTTACAAATTTTCACACAAAGAAAAATTAGAAATGCCCTTCAAAAAATTTAAAATGGCTCACCCCTTCTAATGAAGGGGGTTCGAATGAACACCCACCCTTCGAATGAACCCCCTCCCCCTTCTAATGAACTCCCCCCCTTTCTAATGAACCCCCACTTGCACCATATAAGGGGGTTCATTCGAACCCCCTTTCTAATGAACCCCCTTCATTAGAAGGGGGGTTCGAATAAACCCCCCTTTTTTCACCTTCCCCTCCACCATTTCAAAATTTATGCATTTTTTTACTATCAAAGCCAAAGAAGGAGGTGCAAATGGAGTAAACTTGATAAAATAATTTGGAGGAATGTTGTGCTCGAAACGTGCTTTCTAACAACTATAAATTTAATATATTTTATTTTCATTTTTTATTTTATTTTTTAGCTTTACTGAACATAGGTTTTTCATTGAACATCAAGTTCAGTGAAAAATCATTTTGGAAAAATAGTAAATTTGAGGGATTTAAAATATATATATATATATATATGCACTAGATATTGATGTTCTCATTCCAACAAAAAAAGAAAAATTAAATTTCAATACATACCAAAAAATTTATGTGAGTCGAAGTGCACCTATGTCTAAATTATAATTGGTTTGCTTCAAAACTTAATTGAAAGAAAAATATTCAACAAAACATGTGAAACAAAATGAAAGCACTAGATACTAGTGTTACCAAACCAGATTCAAAAGAATCATAATTTTATCCTTTGTAGAAAAAAAAGTTATGCAAGCCGAAGTACGCACCACTTTTTAAAAATGTTATTTACTATTAAAAACTAGTTATCAAAGGAGACACAAAAAAAATTACAATTTAATTTCAGTTTTTTTAAAAAAAATACATTTAAAATCTACATAAAAAATTTCACAAATCACTAGTTTGCATCAGTTTCAAATTCCTAACAGTTTACCTACTATACGTGTCAGAAAGTGAAGATTTTTCTAAACACGTTGATTTCAATGTCAAATTTGGCCAAAAAGTGTAACCCATTATTGTGGGATGACCCCTTGCACCAAGTTCTAACATTTTTGAAATTTTGAACGAGAACGGCTATGAGAGGCTTTTCAAAGAATTGATCAGTTTCAATAACCCTATCGAAATCCAACAAAGGTTTCAAAATTTTTATCATTGTCTAACAATTCTTCATCGAAACGCCATCCAAAGGCCCAACATTTATAATGTAGGATATTTTGGTTATAATCATGGTTTTGACAACTTCGTTGAGGCTCAATAGAGGTTTTGAAACCTACATAAAGTTCTAGAATACTTATTTTAGTTTCCAATTTTCTTAAGACTTTTGAAATGCCACCCTTTGAAAATAAAATGTTACTTTAAGAAGCTCAGATAGTACGTAATCAGATAAAATGAAGGTTTTGATAACCAAGTCAGAGCCTTATAAAAGTTTTGAAACCTTCAGAAATTTCAAAAACTCCAAAATTTGACCAAGTACTGAACTCTTCTCTTTTAACCTCAATGCTTGGTTAGGTTGTGAGAACCATTTTGAGCATCGACATAGTTTCAAGAACCTTTTAGAAAGCCAATAGAAATGCACTATTATGCTTAATCATGAAGGTAGTGGGATGAAACAAGTTTGTGACAACAAAAGCGGAATCTGATGAGGTTCTAGGAACCAAGGTAAAATTTGGTATTTTTGTGACAAGGCCCATTTACAAGATCTTACGTAGTTTTCAAAAGGATGTTCAAAACTATGGTAACAAAGAGGAAACTTGTTATATCCTTAGAAAAGGTTACAAATGAAGAAACTTTATTTCAGCCAAGGGCTTGGTGAAGATGTCTACAATTTTCTCTGATGTTAGATAATATTGAAGATCAATGATGTGATTATGAATCAAGTCTTAGATGTAGTTCATATGTATCTCAATGCATTTTTTCTACTAGTGATGGACTAGATTGTATGAGATCACACCAAATCATTATCCATGCCCACTGCATATTGAATCTCATAACTATGAGTGCCTTACACATAATGGAAAATCTACATAGCTACTTTCCAATGCAACTCATAGGGATTCTAAAATAATTAAGAGACAATTCCCACATCATATGAAATGTTAAGCCTCATGTGATTCAAGTATATGAGACTCCCAAATAATTGGAAATACAAACTATCATCCACCAAATGTGAAGAGTAATGAACCTTAAGTTTGACCCCTAAAAAAATAGAGTCAAAGCTGGCTTATAGTCATCCAACGTAAAATATAGGGAATATATCAAGTGCATTCTTGGGTTATGTAATAAAGATATTAGAAGATGATTGAGTGATTCCAATCTCCATATTGGTTTCAGTCCATTAAAGGGTTGTTGCAAGTTTCATTTGATGGGAATTCATAGAAAGAGAGAAATGGCATAATTTCATAAAAAAATCCATCCATTTGAGTGATGCTTATCAATACCTAATGAGAGCACAATACATCTACAATCAACCTTGGAGATAAGTTGCTCTTAGTTTAGATGGAGGGATTTGAGAGCTCTCAAATTTCCTTTTCATTTTGAAAGATTTTTGGGACCAAAATCTCTCTCATTTGGGAGGTTTAATCCATTAATGAGCCAATATCTAGGTGGACCAACAATTTCTAAGTTACAAGTTCAAATATAAAAATTAAAATGAAACTCATAACAAGGTTGTAAACCACTTATAGTAGTGTTAAGAGTAATAGGCTTCACTCTAATAGTTGACTATTTCCAACACTATATTTTCTCCCATCATTCAATAAAAAAATGAAATAGCTTAAATAATTCCCATTGAAGGAAAAATAATTGCTTTTAGCAATGCTACTAGGGTGTCCTAAAGCAATATTGTTACATACAAAAATAATGTTGGACGAACAAATAGTTAGGGTAGTTGATCAAATGATATGTGGAAGCCTTTGTAGTAACTATGACAATTATGAAAAGGAAGCTAGTAGAAATAAAGTTTGGGAGGAAAAAGAGGGAATTGAAGGGGTAGTAGCATAGTGGCAAGAAACTTTCCTACATCATTGACATCATTTTCCTTTTGGTGTGTTGGTTAATTTTACCTTATGGTAATAATTCCTAATGACATTTTGAGTGCAACTAGCTATTTGTTTTTCCTAATGACATGTTTTCCTTTTGTAGTGTGACTATTATTCTTCCCTGAATACATTTTTTCTTAGTAGGTAGGTGTACAATTTGTCTTCTAGTAGGTGGCCCTATTTTACTTGTTGCAATGTACTTAATGTGTGTTTACCTTGTCTTAGCACATGTTTTCTTTCATCCTCAATGGTAGATTTCTAGATAAATTGATCCGCATTAACATTGTACTCAATAATTTGTAAATACATATGCAAATCATGTTAAGAATAAGTTCTTGCACCTTAATATTAAACTTAGATAAAAAGTATAGTTTTGGGATTTGAATTTAATTTGGAAGTCGTATTGTAATATGGCTAGTAGCAAAAATAAATAAATAAATTGAATCTTGCACTCTTTAGGGATGTGATGCAATAAATTGGAGGAAATTAAGACAACTTGACCTCTAGTATGGGGTCTTCTTATTATTTTTTTGTGTTGCATATATAATATATATTTATGTCTTTTTCAATTGAACATATCAACCTCAAGAAAATATTGAATTATATTATGGAAAAACATTGGATAATCTCTCTAACCCATATCTCCTCTTACAACCAATCAAAATGATGATAATATTTTCCTCTTCCTTCCTTGATTCGACTTGTATGTATGGTTCAAAGGAATGAAATCATTTGAACAAGAGAATTATTTTTAATAATTGCCTTGTTAGTGCTAACTTAAAAAATGCATAATGGATGATAATTGTTAGAATGTTGATCTCAACCAATCCCTTCATATCTTCTTATCAAAGGAAAAACTAGGTGGACTATGTTGGTACTAACATATATCTCATATATAGTCATAATAAAAGTTTTACATATATAACGAGACATTAATATCCCAAGCTAAGGTTTTCTAAAATAAAATTGAAGATCCATTTATCTCCTAAATGGATAAATAATAATTCTTTAGGAAAATAATCCATACAAACACTAAAGTAAGTGAACTAATTAATCATAAAAAAAATACCAAGAAAAATTACGCATCCAAGACCACATAGTTCAAATATTTAATATACTAAAGAAATGTAGCTTATTCCTTCTTGCAAGTTGGTTCCATGGCCACATTTGAATCCATATAGACCCCCCTTCACAGATCTCTACAACTCTTATATCCTCTAAATTTCTTCACCTTTAGCTACATGGTCATGTTTAGAATTGAACATTCTATGATGCGGTTCTTTGTTTTATGGTTTGAATGCAATGCTTCTATTTTATTAAGAATAGGACCACAATAAAGTCTCCATTTAAATATTCAAAAAATTAAATATAATAAAATTCACATAATGAAAATACCTTCTTAATAGAGTAGTACACTCCATCAAGGTAAGTATGTAATTTATTTTGTTTCATTTTATTTGAGAATAACAAATATCAAGATATAAAATAAGCTGTCAAGAATTCATTAGTTCCCCACCTTTCAAGCTAATGATACATAAATATATAAAAATAGATTAATGATAAAAGAGAAAATCATAACACCAATCAAATATATAAAGTGTGATTAAAGGAAAAGACATGATACACTGTTTCCTACTCTTTGGACTCCATAAGATAATGAAAAACTTATACAATGGGAAAATATAGATTGGATTTATATGATGGAAGATACCAAATGACAACAATAATGTAGGAGGAGGAAAATACATGCTAGTTTCCACAATAGCAATAGGGAAGACAACATACTTCCAAAGAAAGCCCAAATGCATAATGGAGACTAAGCAATAATTCCTTTACGAGTTGTTGTAGCCCTCACAACTGCAAGCATTTAGCAAATAAGGACTCGGAAGATCACACCAAACGTTGAGAAGAAGCGGAGGAAATGGAGGAAGTCCGCGGATGAGGCATTAAGGAATGATTCGCAGAGTGAGGAGTACGATCGAAAAAGAGTAATGGGCCTGGGAGTGGAGAAGAGGGAATTTCGAGGGACTACGACTTCCTCAGCGAGCCTGGTAGCACACCTTACAGTTTGAAACAACATCTTCCAAGGTGGGTGTGCTCAGATCCCATTTCCATGGCGGTGCTTCTCTTTAACCGAATTTGAGTATGAAATCACATTCGCCCTTAGCTTCTCCCAAGCTACAGTTTGAATCTTCAGATAGGATCTCCTGTCTATGAAGGCAGGCCTCGAGACAGCACCAAAGAAGACCTCTTCCCTCATAATGTGAAGGGGAAAATTAACACAGAGATCAAGTGAATGGAATCTGTGGCAATGATGGCGAAGTGCTGAGGTGTTCGGACAGGGCCTCACCGAATTGTTTGAGAGCTATCTTCTGTACGCTGCAATAACCATACTCTATCTTATTCTTTTATGTGTGATGAAATACTTTATGGCATCCACCAAACTTTCGGAGCAGCGCGGCAACAGTGAGTTTGTGTTTGAATTTGAGTTTTCCTATGCGCGGGAACTGGCAACCGCTGACTGTAACCGCTAGAACAACGGTTTAAGAGAACGGAATTTGAAGTTGGGAACGGAACAGGGTAAGGGGGCCCACATGCACCACCTAAGCAGTCAAAGCTTAGTGTGTGACATTTAAGCCCAGCCATCAGAAGTAGATGTAGATGATGCAAATTCTTCACCCAGTGGGTGCGTGCTACTTCCAGAAGTGGATGCCATGCTAAGGGATTGAATTGAACACAGAAAGAATAAACAACAAAGCAATGAAAGAGGGCTGGTTGTTGAGAAGGCGAAGAGGTATACGTAGATATATAAAAGAGGCGAGGGAGCAGACGGACAAAAAAAATGTGACCAAGCGCGTAAATTGGGTGGATACTGCAGCCTTACACGTCCCATCAATCTGTCAGAACGAAGAGATTTTTCTTTCTTGGATTCCAACTATGCACCTCACCTATTAACACTATTTCGAATGTGAAAATTTAGATTAATTCAACCACTGCTAAAATTTATAGGCCTCTTCGGGTGTCATAATTATTTTTAAAATAGAAAATAGAGCATTTTATTTGACTGTTTTTTATTTAATTATTAGATTTAAAAATTCAAAATAACAACTGCAAAGTAACTACATCAGCATAAAGATTACTGCAGTTTTGAAAGCATGCTGGCCTAAAGATTGTATCGCTGTGTGCACGAATTTGCATTATAAGACATTTATATATATATATAATAAAACATAGTATTTTTATAATTTAAATAAATAACTAGCAATTGCAACTTGTGCGTGCAATGGGTACGCCGAAGAGCTGTGGAAGACCAATTATGGAAAATTTTGGTCTATTTTTTGCATACATTTGTGTAATACATGAAGCCAATTGGTGGGCCATTTAGAAAATGTTTTTTTTTGGTGCAACAAAGGTCTCAATGGAGAATTGATAGCTTCAAATCAACTATGCATCCAATTACAGGGATCCAAACATGACTAAAATAAAACCTCTCAATCAAGATGATAATCAGGTTCCATTACAATAGGCTCATGTTATGTTGCAATAGGGAGAGAGGGAGAGAGAGAGAGATACATATAGAAAGAGGAAGAGATAAAGGGGGGAAGAGAGAGAGAGAAGTAAGGAGATATATAGAGAGATAGGAAGATCGAGATAGTGACGGAGATGGAGAGAGAGGGAGAGAGAGATGAGGGGGATAGAGAGAGATAGAGAGGGATGGGGAGAGAGCTAGAGAGAGAGAGATATGGATAAAAAAGAGATAGAGAGGAGTGAGAGGGAGATAGAGAGAAATAGAGAGAGAAGGAGAGATGGAGTGAATGAGGTAGAGATAAGGATATATAGATAGGCAGGGGGAGAGATAAGGAGGGAAAGAGAGAAAAAATAAGGTGATAGAGCCAAGTAATAGAGAAAGGGAGAGATATATAGGAGAAAGGTAGAGATAAAGATAGAGATAGAGATGGGGAGGGAGAAACATGGACCCTATTTTTAGTAACTCTCTCTCTCTCTATGCCTCTCTCTCTCCCTCACTATTAACTTCTTTACCAACATTTACAAGTACATCTGACATGCCATTTAGTTGTACTAATTGGTAAGTTGGAAATTATAGAGAGAGCACCAATGAAGGAAGTCACTTGGAAATTACATAGGACGTCATTTTTCATCAAGCATGTATACTAAGTTACAATGTTTTTGTTTGTTGGACTCCCTCAAGATTGACCTTCTATATATTATTTCACTTCTCTTGTTTGCACTTGTTTATCACCTTTGGGAAACATAAATTCCACTATGTCAATGTTTCACTTATACCCTTACTTACTTTGCTTGAGTTTCATATACAACAAAATGACTTGTTTGATTATATGTTCTTGAATTTTGATATATTATGAGGTCAAGTTGTCTCAAGGCCCATAAAACCTCACACCCATCTAATGAATTTTTGGTGTTTATAATCACATACTAAAATAAATTAACAATAGATTTGATTTTCTATATCTGCATTATTTACAAATTTAATTATTAAATTAAAAAGGAGTAGTATTTCTATAATTATAAAATAATTTTAAAAATATAATAAAAATCTCCTTAAAAAACTTAAGAACATAAATATATAATCTTATTAAAAATTATAAAATATCTCAAAAAGATTAAATAAATATCTTAGAAATTAAGATTAAAGTTAAAAATATATTTTTTCTACTTGTAATAGTTCAAATTTGAATAGAATAGAAATAATTATAAATTGAACTACTTCTAGTAGCTTTTATTATTATTTTAATTTGACAAATAGACATAAATAATTCTAATAATTCTAAATTTAAATCTAAATTAAAAAATAAAATAGAGCAAAAAAAAATGCAAAGTCAAAATATATATAATCTAAATGTTAATAAAAATAATAATTTCAAGATTTCAAATTTAAGAATAAAGTAAGCCTATTAAATTAATAAATAACTAAATAAAAATAATTCTAATAATTTTGTTTATTTAATTATATAGACTCACTATCACTACTAATAAATAAAGAAAAGTCAGCCTTAATAAATAAATAATTTTATAAAATTTTAAAAATATATTTAATAAGTTAAATTATGTAAAATTAAAATAGCTTATATAATAATAAATAAATAAATTTAATTTAAATAATAAATTTAGTTTCAAATTTGTGGTTATTCAATTTAAGGGGTGATGATAGTGAGGTACATATTTTGTATTAAGTACATCTATCTTAAAAACGTATATTTTTATCTCTCTCATTCTCTATCTTTTGAGTTTCTCTCTCTATATACATCTCTCTTTCTTTTTCCTCCTCTCTCTTGCTTTCTCTATAACGATCAATTAAACTATTAGATTTTTATATATTGATTTATATTAAATATAACATACATATACCTATATTTATTAATTTATATATTATACAATATAATATATAATATAAATATAAGTATAATAAATAATAGTTCTAGGAAATTCACCGTGAAGTATTATATCACCATCAAACATTAAAAACTTTATCAATTTAAAAATATACTGCAAATTTTATATTAAAAAGACAAACGCGAGATGGAGAAGTCTATTGATATAAAAAAAATAAAATTGAGTGAGATAATAAATCTCATTGACATTAATACTTGGCTCCCAGCTAACAACCACTCCAAAAATAAATCAGTGTTATTACATTTATACCGCGTGGTGGACGAGTAAAAATTACAGAGTTTGCGGGCAAAAAATTACAAAACCCTATGTGGTAGTCGATAACGGCAAAACCAGGACGGCAAAAAAACGAAGGGAAAAACGGTGTGTGGAGCGGAAACGAAAAGCGGCGGGGAAAGCAGGAAAAAAGGCGAAAAGCAACCAGAAAAACGGTGAAAAACAACCAAAAATGACGAAAAATGATGGGCGGTTGAGATTTCTTTTAATGTCAACCAGGGTCTCTCATTTCGTCTTAGCCGTCCGTGGGGAAAATGAACTTCGAAAGTTCATATAGGACACGCCTTCGGCGTAAATATATATACAAAATTAATAGATAAATATTTTAAATATTTCATTTTAGTATTTTTTAATAAAAATGTATTTTTTCATTTAATTTGTTTTTTTAAAAAAAGGGTAAATATTTTTTATCAAACCAAAGAGAGATCTCATCCCCAATATAAATTCTCAACAATTACACCCCAATGGAGTTTGAATCTTGATGGCAAGAATAACAACACAATAACTTAACCACAATACCATGCCACTATTGACATTTTTAATAAAATAATTAAAATTTATATAATTAAAAAAAAATTTCCATCATAAATTTAGAATTATTTTTATCTTTATTTATTTTTGTTTTATGTATTATAGTAATATTTTATTTTTAATTATTTGACAAGAAAATATAAATAAATTTCTTTTATATTTTACAAAAGATTTAAAAAAAAACATTTTTATTTTCTATATATGCATTTAAGAATAATTAAACTTAAATTGCTTTCAATTGCATTCACAAATCTTGAGTTTAAATAAATTTAGGAGCAACCTAGGATAGATTAGGACCCCCCACTACAACCAAATGTACAAGCAAGTGTTTCTAGGATTCTCGAGCTTTAGCTCATAAGAAGAGGATGTGAGAGGAGCATTGCACAATAGGACGGATTGTGTGCATGAGAATAAATCATGACACAACCTGGAAGGAGTTGCATGTAGAACATGAGAGATAGAACCCACCAAGAGCTTGTCAAGAAGAAGAAGAAGCAAGGAGAAGAAGACATGCAAGGTGGAGCATGTGAATGTGCAAAAGCTTACACATTCAAGAGATGGGCACATGAAGGCATTGGATGAGTACATGATTGTTACGTTGAGTAGAGAGTTGTCCAACATTTTTGGTAGCTATCAAAATTCTCTCATAAATTGATGGTATAATAAAAGCTAACAAGTGTCACCAAAGTCAATAGAGGAGAGTAATTCAAGGGTGTAGAAGGCATGGGATGTGTGATTACATGAAAACGATTAAGTGGATTTGAATTCCTCATAGTAAGGAGATGAGCACCAAGTATCCACCTATAAATAGGATCAAGGTCACCTAGTTGAAGAGGTTAAAGATTGGAAGGGTAGGAGTTAGAGAGAGTAGTCCTCCAAAAAGGAGAATTCAATGAACATTTTGAGGGAGAAAGTTAGAACATGAAGGCCACCTACATGTGGACTTGTGTGTATAAGAGAAAAAGAGCTCATTTCAAGGTGGTGCCCTTATTGTAGCTACTTCACTAAATGAATTAAAAAGGAGATTTATATCTTTCTATATTGTGTATTATTCTTTTATTATGCATGTGTGCAATCTCTTAGTTGTGTAGTTCAACATCCCTCCATTGCAATCCTTGACAACAACGAGGTTAAAGTGGTATCAGAGCTTAGGTTATAACTCTAGGAAAAAGACAACTTGAGTAAGGGGAATGACGTAAAATTGCAAGTACAAAGGACTTGGAGTAATAGTTTCATAAAAAGAAACTTACATAGGATTGCAAAAGAGGATCGTAGTAGCAAGTAGTCAAGGAGTGTGGGTCAAGAAAAGGCTTACAAGTAGTCAATTTGTGGGAAGATAAAGAGAGTGTGAAAATGGGAAGCTAAAAAATGAATGAGGCTTGGGCCTAACTAGGGCTTGAAGGGCTAATGAAGGCACATATTAAAACAAGGAGATCATTGCATAGAAGGGGTGCAAGTAGCTTGTTCTCCATCATGGGAGATGAGTAGAGTACAATGAGTGAAGAAGATGGCTTGATAGGAGGTTGATGTTGAAGGTCATAAGAGGTCACAACTCTTGGCACAAATTGTCAACATTAGAGGCATTATAATGGAGAAAAATGTGACGAGAGGTCATAATCACATCAAAGGGAAAGGTCAATACAAAGGTTCCCTCATTCTCAAGGAGAGAAGACCCTAAGGAGATAATGAAATAGGTGTTGGGATGAAATGTACTTTCAGGTGATAAAAATGTTGCAAACTATAGGAGGGTGGAGTTCACATAGAGAATATTATGAAGTAGAAAAATATAAGGATTGAAAAGTCTCTAGGAGTGGAGATAATTAAAGGGGAAATCCAAGGTGTAAAAGTGGAACCAAAGCATTTATAATTATATAGACTAAATTGTGTACATCAAAGTACAATCAAAGTGGTTGCAAATGCTCAAATGCTAAGCATGAGAGCATGCAAGAGAAGGTTACTATAATAGACAAATCACAAATATAAGGGTATGTGCAGGATCATGATGGGCCAAATAGGCCCTTAAGTGGCAATGAAAATTCAAAAAAATCAGAGTTAGGCAACTTGACGTAAAAATTTGAATAAGTTATCTATATTATTTGAAAAACATGTAAAAATAGAATCTGTGGGAAATTGAATGTAGTTTCTAAACTACTAGGTTTATTTTTTTTAAAACAAAATCTATTTGGTGAAAATTTGAAATTTCAATGCAGTATTACTTAAATTTTAGAAAAAAAATAAGTAGGTGTTTGTCTAACCACCCTAACCATAATAAAATGATAATATTTTTTATAAGATTTTAGATATAAGTAGAGGACTCATGTCTGGATGTGACACATTTTTTTGTAATTTTTTTCCAAGTAAATAATTAATTATATGAATTTTTTATTACAACTTTTTAAAAATATAAAAACTCGTATGTTTGACCACATTAACTTGGTCAAAACTTCATGAAATTCAATTTATTTTTTTAATCCTATAGTATGCGAAGCATAGAATGTGGCGCATGTTTCAGATTCAAAAAATATGATACCGTTTGAAAGTTATAGATGTTTTACAATCAGCCTATCAATCAGGACTTTAGTCATAATTCTAATAGAAAATGAATAATAATAATCTATCAAATTCAAAATAAAGCATAATTTATATTGGCAAAAAGCTGAGAATCTCCTCTACAAACCCTTTTCATTTTATCAATTTTGGCTAAAAATAAAATTGTCAGCCACATGGGCGAAGTCCGGAAAGACAAGGTAAGCTGTTAAACATGTTTTTTGTGTTGACTTTTTAGGATTGGCATCTCCTAACCAAATACCAAAGAAAACCTGAGCCTATTCCCTAGGTAATGAATTTTGTGTCAAACATATCGGATATCGGATTTAAATCGGATATCCAATTTGCATCGGATATCCAATATATATCCAATATCCGATTTGTTTACATAGCATTTTATAAAATGTCAAGACTTTATAACATATGATTTAACATATGCAATATATATCGTTTGTAGTTTATAGTTTATTTTAATATATTTAGTTTAGAATATACAATTTGGTTTATATATGATTTTTAAATAGTTTATAGTTTATAGTTTATGTTAATATATCTAGTTTAGAATATACAATATTATTTATAATTTAATATATAATCTCTTACAAAACTATATAATATATAATATATTATATTATT
>VDFB02069502.1:0-19009 GCA_007258455.2 Sequoia sempervirens
TTGCTTTTGGGGGAATGGGGGGTTTTGGAAATTTGATTGGGAATTTGGATGAAAGAGTTGTGAGTTTGTGAAAAAAGGAATTTTTCTTTGTGTGGATTGGGGTTGAGAAATTATGCATTTTTGGAGGTTTGAGAATGGGGAGAAAATGTAGAGATTTTACATGGTTTTGTAGTAATTTTTCAAAGGTTTTTGGGAAATTTTGAGTGGTTTTGAATTGAAATTTGGAGGAGAGTGAATTGGGTTTCAATTATGGTTTGAGGGGAATGGATTTTCTGATAGATTGTGTGGAATTTTTATTTTTGATCGTGCTTTGGATTAGAGATTTGGGTTTGGAAAGCTTCTTCAATTTTCAGCTTCTTGCATTCAAATTTTTCATGTTTTGAGGTAGGTTATGTACTTAATTTATAATTTTGTGTTTTAAATTCATAGAGGTTTATATGGATGTTATATAATATGTAATTTGAATGTTTTGAAGTTTTTTTTTAAGTGATAAAATGATGCTATATGTTGTGTTTCTCATTTTGATGTTTGCCTATAATTGGGTATGTTGAAAAGAGGGTTTTTGAGGGAGCTTTTTGTTTGTTTCACATTTTGTGATTTTTTGAGTCATTTTTGGTCAATTCTACCTATGCTAATGAGTAGTCGAGGGTCAAATCCGAAAATTTTTTTTGACGGATTTGGATTTCAAGTTGATTTGACTATTTTTTGGCTAGTAGACTTGACTGTTATCAAGAGGGATTCAACTCAGTTTTGAAAGTTGTATAAGAGGATATAGATCTATCCTTTGATTTGTATTGTGTTGTACTATCTATGCTTGAATGTTTTTAATGTTTGTATATTGATAATACCTTCCTATTTGTGAAATCTTGTGTTGGGGCTTCTATACTGTGTAAGGATCAATTATACCAAGGTTATGCATTGTTGGTCCTGATTATGAACTACTAAGAAAGAGAAACTAAAGTTGGATATCACATTATAAGATTGTGCAATTGATGTAATGTGCTTCCTTGTACATGTGTTGTGGTATAATGATCAACACTTGGGTTTCCTATCCATTTGTGTTAAGTGTTGGGCCTTTGGAAGTATCTGAAAGTCTTTGTGAAAGTCCTTGTGATTTTTGGTTGATTCTTGTTTTAGGTAGTCTCATTTGGATGTTTAGTGCCAGCCACTTGTTGTTTTTGTTGATTTCTTGTGTGTAGGGCCTAGTGTTGTCTTCTAGCATGAAGGGATTGACCCTCAAGGTTCTACATGTAGGGTGGTATTTTCCAACCATTCATTGGGGTCTAGGTGTTGCAGTTCGTGTGCAACATGGAGAGTCTTTCCTTCCACTTCATTCCAGAGCCGATCATTTTATGGTGCAAATGATATTTCTAAGGAGATTGTATCCAATATGTATTTTCTATATATGTACCTCTCAAATGAGTGAATCTTGTACATTGTAGCATTCTTATAAAGGAAATGTAAATGAATTGATGTACTCTTGAAGATATATTTATTGTTTACTGTGTAATAGAAAGGTTAATGTAGGAGTGTTGTATTTATGATGCATATGAACTTAATTTAGTAGTAGATGTGATATATCTTTATGTACCTATTTCATGGCATTGATTAGGATCAGGTTCATATTAGCATAGTGTTAGATGAAGTTGAATTATAATTAAGTTATGTTATCATATGTAATTTGATGTATGAGTTTTAATTTACATTCAAAGAATTGATTTCTTGTGTTCTTAGAGTATCATATGTCTATCTATAGGTTTAGCTAGTGTAGATGTGTCATAGTAGCGACGTTAGGGGACCATGGTGGACTAGTGTGTAAGAGGTTAAATGGTTAATGTTTAGGTCATAATGTGATTATGATATGATGTTAATGAAATGATGCTATCTAGGTTAATTTGTTAAGTTGCATTAGTTAGTGATACTTTAGATTTAAAAAAATAATTATTGCCATGTTACTTGTGGACTTTTGTGTTGATCCACCAGGTCCCTTGGTGAGGCGTTACGACGCTTGAACAATAATTTTTTTGTTAGGGGCATTTAAGCCCCTAACATTCCATGATGATATCTTCATGATTCCTTGGGAAGGGTTTTTACCTTCCTAGATCTCAACATTCCACTTATTTTCATCTATGTTTATGCATCTCCATCCTAAATCAACTTCTCTTTGTTTGATTTCCTTCCTTTCCTCTTTGCTTCTCCACAGTCAAGTGAGGTCTTTGTTGAATATTTTTGGTTAATCCCTAACTTTTATGTGATGATTGGAATATTTTGCTTCCATGCTTCTTTTCCTACAATATCAAGGAGGGGAGTTTCCTTCATTTCTCCAATCTCCCCTTCCTCCAAACCTTGGATTTTCTCTGATGTATGATATTCCAATTGGGTATGTGCAGGATCAGGATGGGCCAAAAAGTGGCAATATTATGGGTATTTGTAGTGTATGTGGCTGACGACTTTTTTTTTACCCAAAATTGATGAAACGAAAAGGGTTTTTAGAGGAGAATCTCAGATTTCCACCAATATAAATTATGCTCTAATTTGAATTTAATAAATAATTATTATTCTTTTTCTATTAGAATTACATTCAAAGTCCTTGTCGATATAGGATTGAAAACATCTATAACTTTTCAAATGGTATCACATTTTGAATCAAAACATGCATCACATTCTATGCTTCACATGTACTATAGGATTTAAAAAAATAAAAATTGAATTTCATGAAGTTTTGACCAAGTTAAGGTGGTCAGACATATGAGTTTTTATATTTTTTAAAAGGTTGTAATAAAAAATTCATAATTAATTATTTACTTGAAAAAAAATACAATAAAATATGCATCACATCCGCACATGAGTCCCCTACTTATATATAAAATCTTATAAAAAATATTATCATTTTATTATGGTTGGGGTGGTCAGACAGAGACCTACTTCTTATTTTTTCCCTGAAATTTAAAATTGCTACTACAGTTAAAGAAATTTCAAATTTTCACCAAATAGATTTTATTTATTTTTAAATAAACCTAGTAGTTTAGAAACTAAATTCAATTTTCTACAGATTCTATTCTCACATATTTTTGAAATAATATAGATAACTTATTCAAATTTTTACGTCAAGTTGCCTAACACTGATTTTTCTGAATTTTTTGCCACTTAAGGGCCTATTTTTTCCATGATGATCCTGCACATACCCAATTGGTTAATTGTGGATTTATTTATTTTTGGTGTTTCTTCCTCAAACATATGCTTATTTTTTATTCCAAACAATTCACATGCCATCTCCAAATTTGTAGCATTTCCATCAATTTCATAATATTCTATACACGTTCCACTATCACATTAATTAGATTTACCTCTTCCTCCATTGGATCCTTCCTTTAGTTCCCGATCATCTTCTTTGCCAAGAGAAACCTAGTTTTTGTAAATAATTAGTTCTTTTTATCTCTTAAGCTTGACATCTTTGCACCATCAATTATGTTGTTCAAAAATTTGATGTAATCGAGAATTGAGTGCCCAATTTCCATGCATTTCCCACATACTTTGGGGATATGTTCAATTCTACCTTCTACTTCTACATTTTGATTTCTGTTATTAATTCTAATTCTTCCTAGCAAGTTGAATTTAGGTCAATTTCAACACATATTATAATGTAAACACCAAAAAATAAATTGAGAAGGTTATTTTTTGCTTTGATGAAGCTCCCCAAAGTGCTTCCCATCATTTTGAGAGATTATTTATTCTAATAGTAAAATGGTAAATTATAGTCTTACCCACATCAATGTTTTCTTGATCTCTTTTGTTAATGGAATAGAGTTAGGAACCCACTCCCTAATGTAGAACTCTAATCCATCTATCATTAGTGGTCCTTTTCCAAGAATCTCTTCTTCCACCTCCGCCAATGTGCATTCAATCAAGAAGAACCCTTTGGGTAATTCTTTGATTGTCATCTCCAATCCCCAATTGTCATTCCACCATCTTTCAATTTTTGACCTAGTTGACTAGCTTCCCACCCATTTTGTAAGAAGGATATTTTATTTAACCGCTTGATGATGTCTACAATTCCTTTGAGTTTATGAATGATTGCTTTACTTCTTATTGGTTTTCTTTGCTTGATCTGACCACCTCTTTCTCTAGTGAATCTAGTTTTGGGGATCCATTTCTCCCTAAGTTAGGTTTATTTCTTTCCAATTTCCAATATTCCCTTCCACTCAGTTGGTAATGCTTTTTTTGGGACAAGGGACTAGTCTCTGTCATATTCATATACAATTACAATATATTGCGTGTAATATACAAATGTTACGAAAAGGTGACAATGAGATTTATTGAACAAGAACTTTAAATACATTATAAGTCATTAATATACCACAAAATGTCATCATATACTTATAATCTCCTACACAATATATTTGGCAATCGAGAGTTGTAAGGATATCTTGTATTTCCTTCAACCCCTTCCTCTTTACCTTGCAACATAAGAGCTTTTAACATTGACTCAATTCTATATAGTAGTGTCAGAAGGTCAAAATCCATAGTTTTTCCAACAACAATGCTATGTTATTCGAATAAAGATGAAGATGCTTGATCTTCTCCCAAATTAGTGCTCTCTAACCAACATTACCTAAGTATAAACAATGACACTCATATTTTAGTAGTTTTACTCACACTTAAAGATAATCTATAATGTAGGAAATCAATTTATAATGGAAGAATATATATTAATCTATTATTTTAGTATCCAATATACCAAATGAATCCCTTAAGTCAAATTATCTAAAATCCATTATTTTAGTTTTTTATCCCATTTAAAAAGATATCTAACCTTTAAAAATTTGTACCTATCAAAACTAAGTTATCTATCTACCATTAACAATTCACATTAAATTCTTCATTCCTTTTCCTTTCACTTTAACAATTTTTAATATTTGCCAGGAGATTGGTACTTGTACTGGTATAGGAGCCTGGTATTGGTACCGAGATGTCTATTTTAATAAAAATAGGAAATGGGGCACTTGGAGATGCCATTTTTTAATATAGTTTAATAATTTATAAATTCGCTACATTAAAACTGAAAATATCATCACATTGAACTTTCAAAACAAGAACATTGGTAAAGTTTAACATTAAATTTAAAGTTTAAACACACAAATGTCAAGGAGTGAAAGAGTTCATACTACATATTTGATATTACACATTGAAATTTAGAAGTTGATTCCTTTTTCTCTTTCCATATTGAAATTTGTCGAAATGTAGTTTTTTTTTTTTTGTTTTTTAAATGAAATTTGAAAAAGACGTGATGAGCTTCAGGTATGGGAAACACATCTTGGTATCCGAGACACATCCTAAGGATTGAAGACGTGTTTCTGTGCAACTATGTATAAAATATATTGAAAATTGAGCTTTCTCTACTCTCTATCTGATCACTTCATTCCTCACTATGAACCTCTAGATGTCAAAATATAAATATATAGCATAATAATAATTTAAAAAATCTTTGACATCTTAAATTTAAAAGAAATTTTTAAAAAATAGATAGCATGATAATAATATTAAAAAATGATTACTGGATTAATGGCTAGTGAGCAAAATTCTGAAACCAGGAGTAAAGCAAACGAAGGTAAAAGAAAAAAGCGGTAAAGGGAAAGAGGGCGACTATGGGAATGCATAGAGAGTTGAAGCCTACAACAATCAGAAGAAAATTAATCACGTAGCTACAGTGCGAATGGGATTCCATTAGGTTCGAGGCTGCTGATAAAGAAGGAGCATTATCAATTGCGTGGAAAGAACTATTGGAAATGGGAGAGAAATAACCCTAATTATAGGGAGAAAATAGAAGTGTTGTGTTTACATTTTAACATTCGTTGAAATTGACCCAAATTGAAACAGTTGGGAAGAATTAGAAGGTAAATTGGACAATCCACAATTGGAAATAAATCTAAGAATAATTTATTAAGATTTTGTTTGGAAAAAAAATAAAAAATTATGACTTTAAATGAAGTGAGCACTAAATAACTTGCAATAATTAGGAGATTGAACTACACATGTCAATGTTTCATGTATTGAGAAGTGTCTATGTGATTATTTTAACTAATTATTTCAGTAAATGTTCCAATAAAAATAACCAATGGATGTTTCTTAAATTATATGTCAACTAGTACCTCTTAAAAATTACCTATTGACTTTTTGGAAAAACCAAAACCTATTGTGACTATGTGATGCAAGAGCATCTATGTCTATGAGTAATCCTATATCAACCAAAAATATTTTAGGTTTTATTTTTAATTTTATTTCAATTTTATTGTGCTCTTGTTGATTTTACCAGTAGCATTCAAAGAATTTTCAATTTCAAAATGGTCAAATTGCTCTAAGAGAAAAGCCATTGACAAAACTAGGAGGTTCATAACATGTTTCGATGTTTAAAGAGCTTGTCACAGCCTCATCAATTCCCAACAAGGCTTTCATAACCTTCTTGTCTCCCAACAACCATTTCACAAACTCTTTACTTTGAAAGAGAGTGCTTGCATTAGGGTTTATCTTGGGTTCAAGAACTTGTATTTACTTTTGCCAAACTTGTCTAACTCTTTTTTTTTTGGAAAGAAAGGTGGCATTGAAGTTTTATCATGGTTTCAAAACCATCATTGACCTCCAAAAACGTTGTCACAACCTTATCGACACCCAATGTACTTTTTAGAAACCCAAATGAAATATTTTTTAACTCTTTTATATGTGAAGGAAAAGCATATTCAAAGAGGTTTCAAAGATTTGACAAGGTTTCAAAACTTTCATTGGCCCCTGACAAGATTTCCTTAACCTTTCAGAATTTAATAGTCCTTTCATAACCTCTTGATTATGATGGAATAGTGCTTGTGTTGAAGTCACACTTAATTTCTTGAATTTGTCTCCTTTGTGGATAAAATTTTCCAATTTATTATGAAAGTGAAGGAAAACATTTTGAAGATCAATGCCCATGATTTATCATAGTTTTGCAACCTTCATCAACTCTTGTCAAGGTTGTCAAAAAATTATCAGAATGCAATAGGAAATTCACAACGTTTGTAAAATTAAGGAAAGTTTTCAAGGATGGCATTACAAAGATATTGGAGGAAAATTTGAAGTTCTTAATGATAAATTATTAGCTTTCTAACCTATTTTCAAAACCATTACTGGAAGCCAAAAAGGTTTCAAGAACCTCTCAAGCCTCTGAAGAAAAGTGAGGGTTCAAAAGTGCTCCAAGTTCTCAAAACATTAAGGGAGTTTTAACCTATTTGATTTCACTAACATAATGATGTACAAGGAAGAATATTAATATGTATGTAATCAATTGTAAAGAGGAGGCGAAAACCCAAAGAGAGAAGGTTGAGGAGGTAAAGAGAAGATAATGAGAAGGAAGTGAAGAGGTGGATGAAGATAATTTTTTGAAAAAACTAATATTTTTAGAGGAAGACCAAGGAGAGACGACTACAATATAACAGCTAAAGGAAGCCTAATAGAATGTGCAAAAGAAATTTTAATTGTAATTTTGAAACTTCAAAAAATTGAATTTTTATTTGCATCAAATTTTTTTCCCTTGTGTGGGCATGTTTTTTTGGCTGCATGATTGGGTGGTTTGGTAAGACACCCTACTCATGATTGCATTGAATTATGAGTTATGAAGGTAAGGACCAAATGACTTGTAAAAATTAGGCATCTCAATTACACGTGTTATTTTTGCATGCACTAAGAAGTGTATGTGTAATTATTTGAATTGTTTTGTTGACTATCCCATGTATGTGTCTTAGACACATACATGATTATGATGCAGGAGCATCCGGAGCGAACATGTAATCAGCATCACCCAAAAATATTTACAGTTTAATATCTTGGGATTCTAGAAGTTTTGAGTAAAATCATTTTGCAGGGAATCTTGGAACATCATTCCAAGCGTTCTCACAAATTTTCATGTGAATCGGAGAACTTTGGTTTTTTCTGCCCGCAGACACCCATGTCTTCAATTCGCAAAATTAATCATCTCCAAATTTTACGAGCATGATTATTGCAAAAATAAAGATTAATTTCATGTTTATTTTGATGTCTATTTAGACGGCAGTGTGAAAGATCAAATATTCTTTAATTGATTTCAAATAACCAACATTCAAGTTACATGCTGAGAGAATTTGAAAAGACAATTTAAGAGAGATGATCCGACCAAAAGAGAAGAGATGAAATTTACACAGCCAAAAGAAAATAAAATGTATTGATAAAGTGAATAGGTATGCAGCCATATGGAAGAGGAAAAGGCACCGCTGTTTTTTTAAGAAAAGAAAGTGGACAGGTTAAAAAAAAACTAAGAGAGGAGCTGCAACTTGAAGCTAGAGAAAAAAAAACAAGTAAGGAGCGTATTGAGAGAAGAGGTGTGGTGGTAAGCGCCCAGCAGATGAAAGTTAAAATGCAGATTTAAAAAAATGCAGAGGCATGAAGAATAGAAGAGGGGCTACACAGATTTTAAGAGGTGAAATTTAAAGCTTCAAAGTAGATGTTGATAAAGGCAGATGAAGTAAGAAGGGACCATGCTATGTATAAGGCAGTTGCAAGTTTAAATGGAATAAAAATTGCACAGAGAAAAAGGATTAGAGGCTATGCCATACAAAGAACAGGTATGTGAATATAGAGAAGGAAAATGGATGAGTAGGAATTGCAACATAATTAATAAGAACAATTAAATAAATCAAAGCCATTGCCTATGAAGAGAGGACTGTGACGGCTGGCATATGAAGACAAGGAGCAAACAAATAGTGGCTGCACAATCATCAGAAAATAAACAATGTAGATAGAATTTTAATGAAGAGCAAGTCATGCCATATTTGAAGGAGGAAATAATCTGAAGAGAAATTGCAGAACTACAAGTGCATAAACAGAGGAAAAGCAAATAAATTTGAAGATGTAATTTGCAGCATATATGTATGTTGATGAACAACAATAAAGTTAACAAATTCCAGAATGAGATTTTTAAATTGGTTTGTGTGTTGAATAAATATGTATAATTGAAATGGTCAGTTGCTTAATTCGTTGGTCTGATAAGATACAGAGCTTCTTTCTTGTCTGCATCAGATTATAAATTTCTACTTAAGACTATTTATGATAGTTTTATTTGGTTTACATTCCTCATTAGACCATCTTTTGAATTTATGCTCGAGGTTTTGTTCTTGTTTGTCTATTACATTTTGTAAGTATAACATAATATATTACAAACTATTTAGACAATCAAGAGGGAAACACTTATCATCCCAAGAGATTGAGCAATGTTTATGCTCCTTTAGAATCATATTGACTGATTTTTATGCTACTCGTTCTTACAAGGTTAAGTGGTTTCTTTGCTCCTTGATATTAATATGATTAAGAGATGTTTTGTGCCCCATACTATTTTCTATGGATTCCACTTCCAAATAAGCACAAATAAGACCAATTAGGGTTACCAATTGTTATGGTACATATAGGTATTGATTGAGATAGCCTAACAATTTAAATATCATATATAAAACTTTACCTCAATAAATACATATTATGTTTTCATAATGTAAGTTCGTAATTTGATATGTATAGAATATGTAGTTCATGTTACCACATGGCTTATGGTAGATGCTTTATGTAGCTATTTGAATTAAACTTGATTTGATTCCATAATATAATGATGCCATTGGTAACCTATAAAATTGTTTTGTTTTTTTCAAACCCCTACATACTTCTTTAAGTGTATCTCTAAAGGTTTTTTTAGAGAAGAGTAGTGTTATGATAGTTTGATTTTGTTGCTATCCCTTATTGAACCACTTTTTAATTTTTTGAGAGAGGTCTTCTTGTTGTTAATATATTAGCTATGTTGAGTAATAAGATACTATAAATTAATAAGATAATTGAAGGAAACACTTGTAATTATAGAGGGATTACATGGTATTTGTCTTCCCTTCTAATTAGATTTAGTAGTATTTATGTTCATCATTATTGCAAGGTCAATTAGTGTTTGTGATTAGTATAATTTCTCATTAGTTCAACTTTTAAATATACACCACGATTAAGTAGGGCCACCACTTATTAAGATATTTTTAGGTGTGAATACAAACTATTAAACACTCAATGAATCTTATTGATATAATCAAAACAACTTGAATCTCATATATAGAACTATATCTTGTTAAATATATATTACCTTTCCATAATCTATGTTGGAAATTATATATATAGAATGAGAATTAAGTGGAGTTTTACTACTCTCCAATTGGATTTATTAGTGTTTTTTCTCCACATTCTAAGAACTAGCCCCTATTTTGTTTTGTAAAAACCCTAACAAATCCATTATATAGAGACATAATCTTCCTAACATTTTTTTCTAGAAATGACTTGAAGTGATAGAGTGAGTGACTATTTTATATTAAAATATAAATTTAAAATAAATTGTGGGTGATTGGGAAACCAATATTTGTTATTTTTTAATCAATTTGGCAAATTAGGATATGGAATTTTCATAAAATACTAATTGAGGTAGGGAATTAAGGATAAGTTTTCCAATATTTTTTAACAAGGTGGTGAATTAAGTCTAAATTTCTCATAATTTTTTAATTGAGATGGAATATCAAGATTAGACTATCAATAAATATTTAATTGAGATAGTGAATTGATCATAACTTACATATTTTTAATTAAAGTGGTAAATTAAGCCTAAGCTTAATAAAAGTTATAATTATGGGGCAAATTAAAACCTAAATGATATAAATTTATAAGCTAGTGGAAAATTTTAAGCTAAAATTACCTTACTATTATAATTGATGTGGTGAATGAGAATATAATTTTTCTTGGAATGATTAATTAAAGAGACATAATGATTAATTTAATAACAAACAATATGAAACATAATCATTAAAATTGTAACTATAACATTAACTTGAACCAAATATTAATGAGTTTTCCTAGACTTGAAAATTATGAACAATAAATATTCTACAAATGAGACACAAAAAATATTTCTTTAATAAAATTGTCTTAATAAAAAGAATAGTACTTTTTTATAACTTAAATAACATTCATGTGATACTTTGAATAAAAAAAATTGTCACACAACACTCTAAATTATTTGAAACCAAAAAATATTTGCCTCTTTGGTTTATCAGGGGAACAAAGTCCTGTTGCATGCTCTTCATAGAGAGGTGGGTTAGTTGGACCCATCTACTAAAATTGAGTGAACATTATTTTTAATTCATGTTCATAGGAAATAATCGTGGTCATTTAGGAAGTCACTGACCGAGACTACTTGGACCTTGATATAAGGATTTATGTAAATTCTATGATTGCTTCGTATTTTCTATATAAATTATAGTCATAACAGAAAGTGCCAATGGAAATAGAGTTAGCTATGAAGTCGGTTCTTGTTTATGGTGTTATAAATATTATAGTTTTTTTTTAATTAGTTGATAGGTTATATATAGTATGAGATTTGAGTCTGAAATAAGTTTCATGTCTCTAAACACTTGTCGGAAAATAAGTTTTAGCTACTATTAAATGGTAAATCAGTTATTGTTTAATGGTAAACGCTTCAAAATATTATGTGAAAGCAAGGCTTAAATTTGATGGCCGTATAACCGTATTTAGAGATTTTTGCCGTAAAATACAATCAAAATTTTAAGAAGATTGTATCAGATGAAAGGAGAGATTTTGGATAGACTATCAAAATTTATATAGAATTATAATGATATATATATTTGATTTATATATAATTTTACTTACACTAAGGTATATCATAATGTTTTAAGGGCACCTTTGAATAGGTAACCATCATTAAAAAATTTGTTGACAGGCAAGGTTGACCGTCAAATTTAAGCCCTGTGTGAAAGCCTCCAAAATCTCATTTATCATATAAGAGCCAGATAAATATTGATTTTCCAACTAGATAGGAATATTCTATTCTCATTTGCAATGCTTTTTGCCAACTTAATGACAACTTTTTCTTTTTATTTGCATTTCTTTACGTTTAAAATTTGATGCAAATATTTGAAAATCAGTAATACCCAATTTTTTTAAGGAAAAAACTAGATTTGTCTAAGTGAAAAAAATCTAGATTTTTCTAAGTTTATTTCATCTCATTATTTAGCACTTATTATTAGTTATTTAATCCAACCACATGCAACTAGAGCTTGCAACCCATTACATTCATATGCACCTATGCACAAACACATACTCTTTAATGTATAATTTTCTATCGGCTTAATCCTTGAACCTCCTTTAGGTGCAAGTTCTAGTAAATAGATTGTATACAATGAAATAGTGTTCATTTTTTGGATCTTTCCTTCATTATTGACTAAAAGAGGGGTAAAAATTTATTCAATCCAAAAAAGAGCAATAAAAAGAGAAGGAATTACACATCCCTATCTATCTCCACTAATTGGTACAACTTTTGTGATAAATCCTAGGGTAATTGGATCTTTCCTTCATCAAACAATGAGCTCATGTTATGTTTTTCAAGCTTGTCTATAACAAAGTTATAGGCAATATATTTTATATAGAATCCACATTATTGTTAAAATTAATTATATGGTTGACGAGTGCTTAATCACTCTACAACTTATCTAGTACCACTCATCACTCTTATAAATAATAAAAAATATTGAAAAAATAATCAAATTAATAATATCATTAAACACATGCTCACATAAAATACTAAAATTAAATAAGAAATACACATTGACTTACTTGCAACAACTACCTATATAATTATAAGAGATTCTAGATTACTCATAGTAAGTTGTAGATGATATGTATATAGAGATACAATTAGTTCTACAATCTAAGAGAAATCTATAGAATTTTTTGAAGAATCAATTACTTTTTTTTTTTTTTAATATTAGTGTTATTCTTTAGGATTTCATCTAATTTGTCAATCACTTGTGGTCATCAATCACCATTTTACTTAAGTTCTTTAATTACCTTGTAATCACACTAGAAGCCAATTCTATATTTATAAAGCCTTAGCTAAACATATTTCTAGTCACCTCCATGTAGCCCCAAAACATTTTAAATAAGAAATGCATTTGTCATGTTCAACTTACATTCAAAAGAGTGTAAAAATCAAAATCATGATGATGTCATTAATTGAAAACTATAATTTTTAGATAAATGACAATATCAAAGGGTAAGATATGAAGTACATAGAGACATGAGTGAGCCCTGGTGAATAGATCTAAATCTATACACACATTATAAAATATAGTTGTATTCATAGTTTTATCAAGTCCTAACTAAAATTGTTTACATTCACCATCTCATTATGAAGAAAACACTTCAATTAAAAATTGCATCTATCATATTAAGTTTAAATATGAACAAACAAATGAACCTTGATGAATATATAAAAAAATTTAATACATACACTAATAATTTTAACATTTAAAATACCTATATATTATAATTTAAAATAAATGAACTATAATTTAAAATTAATGTTCTTTTGGGTATTTGAGATATCTTAAATTTAAAATTTGTGTGAGATTATGAACAAATAGATAGCCAAATACAAACAATCTTATTAATTTTTACTCTCCACACTTTTCCTAAGATTTCTTTTGTAGGAAAAAGTTTGGCCTATTCATAGTTTATAAAGAAATTATTGATATGTCAACTATGAATTGGAATACATTTAAATTTTGAGATGCACCAATGATTTCTTTGAATTTTTTCCACTCTTTAAATATTAAATACTTACAGTCAATTTTACATCTATTTGATTTCTTGACTAGGCTAGTTTTTAGTTTCCTTTCCAAGGGAAAGCTCTTATCAGGTTAAAAAACTAATTCATCTCAATATATATTACAATAAATATTATTAATATGTTAGGTAGCCATTGTTTTAAAAAAATTTAAGACTGTTATTGCATAGTCAATATATACGCTAAAAGAGTCTTATTGAGTATTTATACATTTATGTTTTCTTGTCAATATCATTTCATACAGTATTTGGTCACTAAGATTATTTAGATATTTGCATATCATCATCTAATGACATCTAATGACATATTTACATGATTTGTTAGTTTATAAAAATCTCATAAATTGAATAAAAGAAAACCTTTAATGTATCATAATTTATCAATTTTAATGACTATTTGCAACAAAACTAAGAATGTTTATATAAAAAGTACCAAACAAAATTAATTTAAATTTATTAATTTTTATTAAGTGATTTATCTTTATGTAACACTATAGTTATTTCAAAACAATGGATAAATTAATTTTATATAATGCTCGTACAATTGCACACTAATGGAATTTTGGAGATTAGATATTTTGAATTATATTGTAACCATTCTTAGAAAACCCATAGGCTCATCTCATCAAATGCTCGATGGAAAAGTACTTTCATGTGCTCATATTTGTGTGGAAATTTATTTTAATAATCCTCTTCATAATTCTATAGAGATTATATTATGTAGCATTCATTGGATTGAACACTTATACTATGAAGCTCTTCTATTTCGTTATCAACTTTGTCATTCTCATGGGAATATTTAGATAAATATTCTTAAGGTACCCTTAGATGACCTCCATTCCTTACTTGAGATATTTATGAATAAAAATAATGCAAAAGGAAAATCTCCAATTCCCTGACAAGTAAAATAATCAAGTGGTTTTATTCCTATGAAATATAAATATAAAGGAAAAATGTGATTTGTCCAAAAAATATTTAGCAAAGGGGTATTCTAATAATAGATTTAAAATTTTAGATAATTTTGAAGATAATAAACCAATCTCAATGGAGAAAACTCTAACTAATCACTATCTGGTTTTTTTAATACTACCATGTTTCCTCCAAATGATGTTAAAATTTCTTCTAAAGTGTAGGTATTACTAGGATAAGAGACTCCTCTTCCTCAATATGTATGTCCTATGGGTGGTTCAAGGGGGAATCCTGGAGTTAGAATAAATGATACTATTCCAATTTTGACAGTTATTTCTTATAATTATATAGATTGTATGATGCTACAAACTATTCATAAAGATGATGGTAAGGATAATTTAAGAAATAAATCGCTTGTTCCATTTATAAGAATTAGGAGAATCTAGGAGATAAAATGACAAGAACAATGGACAACACATAAGATTGCATTTAGTTGACCCAAATTACATTGAGTACAAAGCCTTGCATATATAGGAAAGGATGATACAATCTATCTATGAGGTGGATTGACAAGTTCCCCATGAAGTGACACAAATGAGTAGAATAGGTGTCAACCTTAGGATCACTTAGAGTGTACAAACCAACAACCTCTATGACAAAGTCATCAACCTTGTGTGCCAAGTGTTGAGTGACCTTTCAGGTGAGATGAAAAGTCTTTCAACCTCAAAAGGTATGTACGTGAGGTTTACCAAAAAACTTGGTAACCTCAAGAGGCTTAAATATTGCATATCCAATTAGACAAGATGTATTCTAACCTAATCAACCTAAGTACACTTAAGTATAGTGAATAGATAAAGTATTCACACTAACATCCCCCTTAAGTCATACTTGGGAAGATCACAAAAGTGCAATTCTATAGAGATGGGTCCCCACTATACGCCATGTTAGGTACCCATGTATAATGCATTCTCTCATAAATCGAGAAAAAGGAGAAAACCTAGTGGGAAAAAGTCCTCTCCAAAAAAGAGAATTAGAAGAATTAAAGACCTTATGAAAATATTTCCCTTGATGATAGGAACATTATGATGAACTCCTGAAGCACGTAGAAGTTGTAAACTATGTCGATGATGAATTGGTGTTTGCTAGAATTAAAAAATCTCCAAGTAATGTAGACCAAGATGAGAGATACACAATATTGCATGAGTGAACATGTGAAAACTACTCAACCAATGTACAAAAATTCAATAAAACTTTGTGAATTTGAAAATACAAATAGTTTTGTGATTAGGAGTGCTAGAATCTCAAAATGTGATCCATTGAAATAATCCCCATATGAAAGATCAAGAAGGAAGGTTCATGTGGCCTCCAAAAAAAGAAGATTTCTCCATTGCTTCATTGAAAGAAGCATTAGCATAACACATTATAGTCCCCCTTAGTGCTAAGAGAATATAAGCAAACAACTAAGATCGAGATTGTGCAAGGAATATAGAGATGTAGAAGAAAGTGAGAAAGGGTGTGCTCCAAGGCACACTCACATGAGGTGAAAATCACAAGGATCCATGTTGTGATGGTATAACCACCCATTGCAATTTATAATTTAGTGTAAGTACAAATTTCTCAAATTACCTCCATGTGAAACACAGATTCAGTTTTGTGGCACTCTGTATTAGTGCATTTACAAACTTTTTTTGTGTTACAAGTTCTTCAAAGTTTATTCTCAAAAGACTGATTAAGAAGGCAAGATTAAGTTATGTCTTGTAAACCTCAATAAAAGACAAAAAAACATAAAATTATAACTCCCATTATTATGACACCTCCTTTTTCCAAATTCATTGCAAAAGATAAAATTGACTCCTCTTTTACAAATTTTTAACTAGGAAAAAAATTTGCACCCACCCCTATCACCCTTTGCCACATTCATTGCAAAAGAAAAAATCACTCTTCTTTTACAAATTTTTAACTATGACAAAAAAAAACCCTCCTTAAAAAACCCTCCCTTTTACAAGTATTAGATGATACCTAGGTGGTTTAATTTTGACCACTAATGGTCAGTACCAAATTGTAAGCAAAAATACGTATGGTTACCAAAAAAAAAAATTCTAACAATTAGCCTACAATTAACCATTACAATAAAAATTGAGGCTTAATTGTAAACAAAAGTTTGTGCTTTAACGAATAAGAGAGGTGGAGCTAGCCACACCTTGGGTGGTGATAAGGGTTCAAAAAACTTCTGCAAGTTCTTACGAAATGATGTGCTTTTTAAGTATGGTAAACAAGTACAAGCAAAAAAAGCACAAAACTTGATCAAAGACTATAAAGGCCATTGAGGAAACAAACGTGGTGAATTGGATCACTTGGTAGATCCCCAAGCTATGCATCAAAAAGGGAGTTGGTAGTTGTGGAGATAATTTTCAACAAATCTCCACAAAAAACTTTAACAATGGTGAACTGCATTGAGTGGCAGCGATTTAATACCTACATGCCATGATCGCCAAGGGCATAACCTGCGAGGAAGGCCAATGTGGAACCCTTCGTGATGGAAATTTTCAATGCCATCACTGGCATTTAAAATCAGTGTGGCGATTCAAATGCGCATGTCAATGCTAGGCGTTAGTTTTCAAGTCGTGCTGAAAAACAAACTTTTAATCTCCCCCTTTGTGTGCCGACCAGATCATGTGAGACCTTGCATTAAGGAGAAGGTTGCGGATTGAGAAAAGTGTAAGCAATTTTCTGCTTGTTAACACTTCAACTTCCCATCAAAGGGTGCATAACATCACGCTTCTATCCTCCTTTGACCACCCTCTCCCTCCTTTGAGCTTCACTACAAATCAGAAGGTTGCGGAATGTTAGAGGCTGACCAGGTCTGGAGAAATGCCTTGTGTGCAGGTCGTTGATGAGGATCCTCAAGAAATATATGCAAGTGAACATTCAATATGGTATGATGCATGAGGAAAATCAAAGACCACAATTGACCACATGACCTCTGGATGAAATGGAAAGGCCGCAAGTCTGCATGGTTGTGAATCTGCAAAAGAAACCCCTCAAAAACACCCCTTCCAAAATTGTAGCCTGCAAAAATTGGATTGGCCTTCCAAATCATGCTTTAAAACAGAGAATGTAGGGATTTAAAATTCCTAGAATCACATAGATTCACGCTTACTAATGGGTTGATTATTTCTTGTTGTGAGTAATGATATGCGGGTTGGCTCAAAGCGTGCCTAGAATGATTCTAGAGACATCTAACCATCTTCCTAAAATTGTAAGCTATGACAGTATTGGAAAATTAAATACCTTTCTACTATGGGTTTCAAATTAAATACTGCTTGGTTCTACTATGGGTTTCTTTATCCACCTAAAGCTTTGATATCATGAATTACACTTTATCCTAAGCTTTGATATCATGCAAAGGTGGGGAGGAGATCTAGGAGATAAAATGACCATCACAATGAATAATGCATAAAATTATATTTAGTTTACCCAAATTACATTGAGTACAAAACCTTGCATATATAGGCAAGGATGATGCAATCCACCTATGAGATGAATTGCCAAGTTTCCTATGAAGTGGCATAAATGAGTAGACAAGTGTCCTATAGGTGTCAACCTTAGGATCACTTGGAGTGTGCAAACCAACAACCTCTATGATCAATTCAACAACCTTCTGTGTTAAATGTTGTGTGACCTTTGAGGTGAGATGGAAAGTCTTCCAACCTCAAAAGGTATGTGCATGAGGTTTACCAAACAACTTGGTAACCTCAAGAGGGTTAAATGTTGCACATTCAGTAAGACAAGATGTTGTCTAACCTCATTAACCTAAGTACGCTTATAGTGTAGTGAATAGATAAATTATTCACACTAACACTATTAAGTCTTCAATAATAAAATGTTTAAATTATTAGTCTAGATAATGTCTCCAAAGTGGGAAGGAAAAGTTATCAAAATAAAGTTAATATAATTAGGTAAATATTGGTTGAATATGAAGTTATTCAAACTTTAGATTCTCCCTTCTCTATAACCCAAAAATCATATTTCTCTCATGGAATACTAGTGGTTTGGGCAACACCCCTTGTGAGAAATTTGTTTTAAGAGCTAATCTAGATTCATAAGCTTGATATTATCTTCCTTCATGAAATAAAACTTTCTATGGATAGGATGTTAGTTATTTCTTTTATTCTCTAGAAGGGTAGCTAATGTCAATGCATTGGAGATCAAGATTTTGTAGGAGGGGTAACTTTTCTTTGGCACCCTTTTTTATTTTCTCTTTATATTTGGTTAATAAGTAAGAATTCTATGTCTTTTGTTTGTACTTTTTTTATTCAAGAAGCCCTATTTTCTTTCCTAAAAAAAATTAAGGAAAGGTATTTTATGGTTACATATTCAATTC
>VDFB02069503.1:0-43297 GCA_007258455.2 Sequoia sempervirens
TTTTATATTTTTTAAAATTTGTAATAAAAAATTTCAAATTAATTATTTACTTGGAAAAAAATTACAATAAAATATGCATCACATCCGGACATGAGTCATCTACTTATGTCTAAAATATTTAAAAAAAATATTATCATTTTATTGTGGTTAGGATTGTCAGACATAAACCCACTTCTTATTTTTTCCTTGAAATTTAAGTAATGCTGCATTGAAATTTCAAATTTTCACCAAAATTTAAAAATAAAATAAAAATAAACCTAGTAGTTTAGAAACTACATTCAATTTTCTATATATTATATTCTTACATATTTTTGAAATAATATAGATAACTTATTCAAATTTTCACGTCAAGTTTCGTAACTCTGATTTTTCTGCATTTTTTGCCACTTAAAGGCTTATTTTTTCCATGATGATCCTACACATACCCTTTCATCAACATATAATATTGTATGCCCATATGGATTTTTGGTTATTACAAATATTTTTTTACCAATGGTTTTCATATTTGTATTATGAATTATTAATTTAATAAATTAATGAGATGATGCAACTATAAATTTTTAATGCTATCCATATTTTCACTGTGGCTGTGTAGAACTATCCTTTGGTTCATGGGATTTTCAAGATACTAGATGACTATTCTCTTGTTCTTCATGTCATTGTCCTCTTCTTGTTTGAGGATTTTATACTATCATTTCCCACTTGAATTGTCATTCTTTCACTAGAGTTTTAGGAGCTCTCTAAACAATGGCTTGTATGTCCATGGGTGCATTTCCTTCTTGAATGCTAAGGTCACTATGAAGACTATTGTCACTTTCATCAAAATAGTATCTTTTAAAGCCAAATGTCCTTCATTTCTTTCAATCATTTTCAAATAATTGTGCAATCAACTTCTGATCTTTTGTTATGACCATGTCTCTTGTTTCTTGAAGGAATATCATACCCTTTTAGGAACTTTTCTATTCACTAACTCCAATAATGATTTCATATATGCATTTGGATTCATCTTATACGCATATTAGTCTCTCACAGGAAACCATTGTCTTTGATAGCATTATATTTTCCCATTAATAACATAACAACTATGTCATGCCTTTTGTGAATTCAATTGTTTATTATTAACTTTTTTACTATCATTTTCCAAGGATTCATTATCACTTGAAAAATTTTCACACACTCATCATCATCTACCTTCTATGATGGATTTCCTCTCATGTTTAATGATCTAGGAGCATGTACTATCCATGATAGTGTTGCTTGGTTTTTTTTCATCAGCCCTACAACTCATGATTGTGTCTTATTTGTGTAAAACCCTTATGTCTATTATCACCATGGCTATCATCACAAAAGATTTCCATTCCTCAAGATTGCTTCAATACTTTATGCCAAGTGCTATGTTCACTATCTTTGTTACTTATCCCTTAGGATCCTTTCTTCTTCTTGGACTACTACCATTTGGACTGTAGTCTTTTATTTCCTTGAAATCTTGATTTCTTTTTTCATTCTTGAAATTATCCTCTCAATTTTGGGGTTGAATCAAGGATGTATTTTCCATACCATTCTAATAGCCACTATCATGGGATATACATTGTTCATGAGTGACAAAATTTATCATCTTCTACATCATTTTATTTATTGTGTTATGTGAAATGATCCCAATGTCATATGAACAATTTCTTTTTGCTTCTTG
Source organism: Sequoia sempervirens (assembly GCA_007258455.2). NCBI lineage: Eukaryota > Viridiplantae > Streptophyta > Pinopsida > Cupressales > Cupressaceae > Sequoia > Sequoia sempervirens. The sequence continues at coordinate 1,691 of VDFB02069503.1, forward strand.
GATTGTAATTGTTCATATGATTGTCTTCTACCCCACGTTCTAGGTCCATGTACATTATAGGGTCCTTGGTGGAAAAACAAGTATAAACTACTTTCTTTTAGGGACTACCAATCTCTTACATGAAGTCATTTGTTTAGATATTACTTAATTACCCTTGATTTGGACATTCATGACTTCTCCTTTGAGGAATTTATCATATTCATGTTTAGCAAACTTTATTCCATTCTCTTATTTTGAAACTATCACATGTAGTTAGTACCCATTACCATTTTCATCTCTATCCATTTTTAGAAAATTGTGTGCATTTGCATGGTTGAAGGTAAATGATCTCTAAGGATAAAAAAAAATATATAGACATTCATTCTCTCATTGAAGGTTCCTTTGCATGTGAAACTGTCATGCAACCATATTTTAAAGGCATTAAAATTAGAAATATAGTATGGAAACTGAATGTAGAGGTTTTAGAATGAGCATAAAACTCTTAGATACCTCCATCAAAATTTGAAGATAGCCCTAGCCACCATGAAGGACTACAAAATTTCATACAAAGAGACCTATAATGACCAAAAACCCTAAATTTGACCTATTATTTTTTAACTAAAACTCTCCTAAAAAACAAACACCCTGTTTAACTCATGCACATGGACCTTCAAGGGTTAGTAATTGAAGATAGTAGTGTTCCAAGTAAGAAATTATCCTAGTCTAATTTAGCTCAAAAGGATCATGATGCTTGGGTGAGAAAATGAGTTATCTAATAATAGTAATCCACCCATCCCAATGTATTATAATTATAGATTTAGCTTGCGAGATGGAGAACATAAAAAGTCTCTCTCGACAAATTTTACTAAACACAATCGACACTGTTTACAACATTTAAAACATTGTCACCATGGTGAAACCAATTGGATATATGGAAAATTAAGACATTTTATTGTGGATGGACCGTACATGATATTTTATCTTTATACAAAATATTTGTAGGTTCCACAATTTCAAGGAAATAACCCATCAAAATTTGGTACTTTGGGATCTTAAGAGAAAGCACAAAAACAATGTAGTATAGAATGACCAGGCATGCTAGGGTGAAAAATATGACCTCTCCTACTATAAAACTACCCACATGGATGTTTCCAAACTATCAATTTGACCTTCTAATGCATAGAACAAATATTATGCTACCTTGCAACTTTCTCTTTAATGCATTTGACACTTGATATGTTTGAAAACTTGTTGCCATGACAAAAAGATTGGATATTTTAAAAAATAGAATTTTATTATGAAGGGACCCTATCTGACATTATACCTTTAGATGGAATATTTTTATGTGCCACAGATTTTGAGAAATAACTTGTCAAAATTTTCCACTTTTTGTCACTTAGGGCTCTTAAGAGAAAGCGGTTTTACACTATAGTCTAGAATGATTGGAAAATATGGGGTGTGAAATAGGAACCTACCTAGCATAAAAATATCCACACAAATATATCAACATTGTTAGTTTGGCCCCACAACTGATGAACTTTTTTTCTACCTTGCAACTTTTTATTCAATGCATTTGAAGTTTTTTGCAATGTATGAAAACTTGTCATCACATCCATATGGATTGGATTTTTAAAAATTTGAAAGATTTTATTCTAGGACCTTACATGACATTGTACCTTTAGATAGAAAATTTTTAGTTGTCATGGTTTTTGAGAAACAACCCATTGAATTCTACCACTTTTTGACACCTAGGATCTTAAGAGAAAGTGTGACAAAATGTAGTCTAGAATAATTGGGAAATATTGGGTGAAAAGTGGTACCTTTCCTAGCATAAATCCACCCACTTGGATGCGTCACATTATTTTTTTGACTCCACAATGCACAAAACAAAAATTATGCTACTCTGATATTTTTTCTTCAATGCATTTCACACTTTTTGCAACATCTAAAAACTTGTCGCTATAGCCAAATAGAATGAATTTTTAAAATTATGAGATACATTATTGTGGAGGGTCCCTAACTAACCCTACACTATTATAAAAAAAAAATTGGGTGCCACTATTTATGAGAAATAGCCTGTCAAAGTTTTCCATTTTTTGACAGTTGGAGCTCTTAAGAGAAAGCAACAACACAATGCAGTATGGAATGATTGGGAAAGTTGGAGTGAAAATATGACCTTTTCTAGCATAAACCCACCCACTGAAATGTGTTGGCACTATCAATTTATCCCCATGATACACGAAATATAAAATTTGGATTTTGACAAGATTTTACTAAGCATAATTGATGTTTCTTGCAACATTTAAAAAATTCTAGGAAATTGGATTAGAGATTTTAAAAACTAAGAGTGATTATTATGGAGGACCTTATGTGACATTTTACCTTAAGTTATAATATTTTTGGTGCCATAATTTCCTAGAAATCTAGCTCGTTAAAGTTTTCCACTTTTTGGCAGTTAGGGCTCTTAAGAGAAAGCATCAACACAATGTATACTACAATGTTTGGGAAAGTTGGGGTGTGAAATTTTGGAGTAATTAGGATATCAATTGATCATTATTTAATCATTAATTGATTATTAATTCCCTTATTACTTTATTCACTTAAATTAAACTTAGTAGTTCTTTTTTATTATGAGATTGGGTTAATTATATGTTAAGTTGTCTCATTGCATAAGATTAAGACAATTGTCACAATCTAATGCAATCCTCATCTACGGTTTTATTTTTCATGCTTTTGTAAGCATGTACATTCATTGTAATCATTAATCCATGTAAAATAATTCTATTCAATTCAATATTATTGTAGGTTAATCTCAATATTAGATGCTTGTGTGATACTCGTGTGGATTCAATCTTGTGTCTCTTGATTGCATAGAAAATTAGTTGCTTTAATCTCTTGTTTTTATAGGAATTTTAGTTGTAGAGGATCACTTAGAGTTGTTGGGTTTTGTTGCAAAGGAAACTAGCGCTGCACCAAAAGATTGACCTATTAATGCCCAATACAACCATTAGATTTATACAAGATCCAAGGTCCATAAGAGGTGGTTAAACCATGTCACGAAGCCCAAGCACCACACTAGCCCATGCTAAGAAGACCAAGGGTGACATCATGAAACAATCCCCCTCTCCAGCACAAGTGAGGGGTTCAAACCTGTGACCTCATCTCTAATACCAATTATTGCAAAGGTGTTTGCCTTTGCTCCAAAAGAATGACCTGTTAATGCTTGATATAACTATTGGATTTATACAAGATCCAAGATCTATAGGAGGTAGTTAAACCATGTCACAAAGCCCAATCACCATTCTATCCCATGCCTAGGAGACCAAGGGTGACTCCTTGCAACCGTTTCATTATCAAATCTAACATGGTATCAGAGCACTAGATCTATGACTTCCTATCCAAATTCTAAGAGATTCAAGATTGAGGGAAAATTTGGCTCATCCTGAGGTGAAATAGGCATCACTATTGCATCCAAAATGGACACAAATACATGGAATGCCTATCATTTGGTCAAATTTGGTGAAGTTGAAAAAAAGGAAAAATATTTTTAGTAGCCAAAGGTACACACAAGAATCTATATGGTTGTACGGTCCCACACATGATCCTAAATCACCATTAATTTTCTGATGCAAGTATGAGGGTTTTAAAAATAATTATCTTAAAAAAAAATTAGAGAATCAAAAATAAAATAAAAAAGGTATTTTTTCAGGTATCAAGTACTCTACTTGCATTGTGCAAGCATTTAACACCAATTTGCTACATGGTCAATGATAGGCCCCAAAGGCTTTATTGGTGCCCACCAATAATGAGCCCGCCACATCCATGGTAGCCCCATCCCTTGTGAATTGGTTAACTTCTAGTGATTTCAATTAACCCACTAATGACAAAGAAAACCCTAGCCACAAAACTCAAACCCAATAGCATCTCTAATGACCCAGTGAAATATTTTGCTAACTGCATATTCCAATGGAAAGAAGCATATACCAACACCTGCACAATTTTTAATCAAACTAGCTTTTTCAAGCAATTAGGAATATTCCATGCTAATTTCATCCATACTATAGCTCTCAAGCCTCATCCTAGCCCTCATTTTCTTTAAAAGAGCCATTTTTTTCTTTTTGGCATAACTTGCACATATAGTGTCAAAATTGGGAAAACAAGATATCGTCAAAGATTTGGTTCCATCTACTTTCGAGTGGTGTACATATCATTATTAAATTTTTCTATTGGTTCTTACTATTCTCAATCAAAGTTAGATCATCATTTTGGACTTTTGAGTTCATAAATTTTCTTTTATATCTCAATTTTTTGCAATTTAAGTAGCATTGGGAAGGTATTTCAAAGATCTTTAGATCTATTCATGCATTTTTTCCAAAATCTACCCTAGTTGATGACTTTGAGAGATGTCTGAGGTATATTAGTAAACTTCACATTACATTTGCTGTTTTATTTTTCTATTAATGAAAAATAAAATAATACTCATTTTTATTTTAATTTCTATCAAGATATTTTCCACAGGGCTTCACAACTCTAGATCATGAGTATGACCCTAATATAGATGAATATAGTGATTATTTTTATTTGATAATTGATCATTTTGTTATATTTCATTCTATAATTTTCAATCTATATATATTCATGTCTAAACTTTATATTGTATTAGGTGGAGATCCAAGAAAATTTATACAAGAGGTTGAGTGAATGAGTTTGAAGGAGGCCACCATCATATGCATCTTCATCCTCTTTATAGTCAAAGGTATTTCATGATCTCTTTCCTTCCCCTAGAGGGAAATGACTATATGAGGGTCCTTTTTTATGTCTATATATCATTTTTGAACATATATTTTGCATTACATATATGTGACATTGTATTTCCATTGGTATTGGTGTAAGCCTATATGACTTTCTTGTGTATATGTTATACTTTTGGGTATGTGTAGGATCATGATGGGCCAAAAAGTGGCAATATGATAGGTATTTGTAGGGTATGTGGCTGGCGACTTTTGTTTTACCCAAAATTGATGAAATAAAAAGGGTTTTTAAAGGAGATTCTCAGATTTCCATGAATATAAATTATTCTTTACTTTGAATTTAATAAATAATTATTATTCATTTTCTATTTGAATTACAACTAGATAGTGTTGATTGATAGGCTGATTGAAATTTTTTTATAACTTTCAAATGGTATCACATTTTTTTATTCCAAAACATGAATCAAATTCTATACTTCGCATACTATAGGATTAAAAAGAGAAAAATTGAATTTCATGAAGTTTTGACTGAGTTAAGGTGGTTAGACATACAAGTTTTTATATTTTTAAAAGTTGTAATAAAAAATTTCAAATTAATTATTTACTTGGAAAAAATTACCATAAAATATGCATCACATCCGGATATGAGTCATCTACTTATGTCTAAAATATTTTTAAAAAATATTATTGTTTTATTGTGGTTAGGGTTGTCAGACATAAACCCACTTCTTATTTTTTCCTTGAAATTTAAGTAATGTTGCATTGAAATTTCAAATTTTCACCAATTTTTTAAAAAAATATAAAAATAAACCTAGTAGTTTAGAAACTACATTCAATTTTCTATATATTATATTCTTACATATTTTTGAAATAATATAGATAACTTATTCAAATTTTTACGTCAAGTTCGTAACTCTGATTTTTCTGCATTTTTTGCCACTTAAAGGTTTATTTTTTCCATGATGATCCTACACATACCCTTTCATCAACATATAATATTGTATGCCCATATGGATTTTTGGTTATTACAAATATTTTTTTACCAATGGTTTCCATATTTGTATTATGAATTATTAATTTAATAAATTAATGAGATGATGCAACTATAAATTTTTAATGCTATCCATATTTTCACTATAAATCATTATTGAATAACTGAATAAGGCTCACTTTTACCATATAATTGAGAAAAAATTATAATTAATCATTCATAATTTTTCTCAATCATGTTTTTAAGGTATGTGGATGAGAGTTTGAAATTGTCAAATGCCTTCTTGAGGCATGGGATATCCGTATTAAGGCTATATATTTTGACACATGTTTCATGTCTCAAAGCTCCTTTATCTTAATCTTTGTCACTCCTTCTTTATGTTCTTTCCACTATCATTTAAAATTTTACTAACTTGCCTTTCATGGAAAACCTTCTAAATTCTAAAACTAATTGATAAAACCATCCTTTTCCTTAATGGTTTTTAATACTATCCACTATCCTTTGACTAATGACTTCATAAAACCCTCCATAAGCACCTTGGTTATGTTTGATTGACACAATAATAGGATAATATCTTCATGTATATTCCTTGTAACTTATCTTCTATACAACCCTCTACAAGTGACCTTTTCCCTTTTATCCTTTTGAGCTCATTAAAGTACAACAAGATTTTCTCTTGTATTTTTACTGGTTGACTATCTACTATCCTTGAATAAGGTCACCATCATGGTTCATTATTTGTGCCACTACAACCTTTAGACTTCCTTTTGAACTCAATGATTTGTAATGAGGACATTGTATTATCTATTTCCCTTGCATAAAGTAACCATCATCGTTCATTCTTTGTCACTACTACCTTTAGACTATCCTTTTGAACTCAATGTTTTGTAAGGAGGACATTATATAGGGTTGTATTCTATCAATTCTTCATGAGAACCCTACCCTTTGAAAATAAGACTATACTATGGTTGTGTAGAACTATCCTTTGGTTCATGGGATTTTCAAGATACTAGATGACTATTCTCTTGTTCTTCATGTCATTGTCCTCTTCTTGTTTGAGGATTTTAAACTATCATTTCCCACTTGAATTGTCATTCTTTCACTAGAGTTTTAGGAGCTCTCTAAACAATGGCTTGTATATCCATGGGTGCATTTCCTTCTTGAATGCTAAGGTCACTATGAAGACTATTGTCACTTTCATCAAAATAGTATCTTTTAAAGCCAAATGTCCTTCATTTCTTTCAATCATTTTCAAATAATTGTGCAAACAACTTCTGATCTTTTGTTATGACCATGTCTCTTATTTCTTGAAGGACTATCATACCCTTTTAAGAAATTTTCTATTCACTAACTCTAATAAGGATTTCATAGATATGCATTTGGATTCATCTTATACCCATATTAGTCTCTCACATGAAACCATTGTCTTTGATAGCTTTATATTTTCCTATTGATAACATAACAACTATGTCATGCCTTTTGTGAATTCAATTGTTTATTATTAACTTTTTTACTATCATTTTCCAAGGATTCATTGTCATTTGAAAATTTTTCACACACTCATCATCATCTACCTTCTATGATGGATTTCCTCTCATGTTTAATGATCTAGGAGCATGTACTATATGTGATAGTGTTGCTTGGTTTTTTTTCATCAGCCCTACAACTCATGATTGTGTCTTATTAGTGTAAAAACCTTATGGCTATTATCACCATGGCTATCATCACAAAAGATTTCCATTCCTCAAGATTGCTTCAATACTTTATGCCAAGTGCTATGTTCACTATCTTTGTGACTTATCCCTTAGGATCCTTTCTTCTTCTTGGACTACTACCATTTGGACTGTAGTCTTTTATTTCCTTGCAATCTTGATTTCTTTTTTCATTCTTGAAATTATCCTCTCAATTTTGGGGTTGAATCAAGGATGTATTTTCCATACTATCCTAATAGCCACTATCATGGGTTATACATTGTTCATGAGTGACAAAATTTCTCATCTTCTACATCATTTTATTTATTGTGTTATGTGAAATGATCCCAATGTCATATGAACAATTTATTTTTGCTTCTTGGATTGTAATTGTTCATATGATTGTCTTCTACCCCACGTTATAGGTCCATGTACATTATAGGGTCCTTGGTGGAAAAGAAAGTATAAACTACTTTCTTTTAGGGACTGCCAATCAATTACATGAAGTCATTTGTTTAGATATTACTTAATTACCCTTGATTTGGACACTCATGACTTCTCCTTTGAGGAATTTGTCATATTCATGTTTAACAAACTTTATTCCATTCTCTTATTTTGAAACTATCACATGTAGTTAGTACCCATTACCATTTTCATCTCTATCCATTTTTAGACAATTGTGTGCATTTGCATGGTTGAAGGTAAATGATCTCTAAGGACAAAAAAAAAAATCTATACATTCATTCTCTCATTGAAGGTTCCTTTGCATGTGAAACTGTCATGCAACCATATTTTAAAGGCATTAAAATTAGAAATATAGTATGCAAACTAAATGTAGAGGTTTTAGAATGAGCATAAAACTCTTAGATACCTCCATCAAAATTTGAAGATAGCCCTAGCCACCATGAAGGACTACAAAATTTCATACAGAGAGACCTATAATGACCAAAAACCCTAAATTGGACCTATTATTTTTTAACTAAAACTCTACTGAAAAACAAACACACTATTTAACTCATGCACATGGACCTTCAAGTGTTAGTAATTGAAGATAGTAGTGTTTCAAGTAAGAAATTATCATAGTCTAATTTAGCTCAAAAGGATCATAATGCTTGGGTGAGAAAATGAGTCATCTAATAATAGTAATCCACCCACCCCAATGTATTATAATTATTGATTTAGCTTGCGAGATGGAGAACATAAAAGTGTCTCTCGAAAATTTTTACTAAACACAATTGACACTTTTTACAACATTTAAAACATTGTCACCATGGTGAAACCAATTGGATATATGGAAAATTAAGAGATTTTATTGTGGATGGACCCTACATGATCTTTTATCTTTATACATGTGGACATCAAATCTGCAAATGGTTAACAATATTAACATAATATCATCATGTTAGTCTCTTGAAAAACATTAGATTTGAAATCCTTATGAAATACTTGACTATGATGAAATATGCAAATTAGATAAAACAAAGATAATCAAACGTAAGCATATAAAAACATAATTCAAAACTTTATTTCATAGTGGATTGGTGCTATTATTGAAAATAGCCCTTTCCCAATCCTTGATAAATAAGCTAGTGATGAAATTGCTATGAAGAATGATATGGATGAGCAAAATCAGTTCTCAAGGAGAGTGACTTTGCCTATGATTTTGAGGATCAAATTGTGGAGGCTTTGCTTGAGGATGAAGCCTCTCATTTATAGATGATTTTGATTAGAGATTGGACAAGGAAATGAGGCCGCTTGTCAACCTTTGATTGGTTGTGGAGTGAGCACATTTTGGTCAATGTGCCAAGAATTTAAAATTGTTTGAGTGGGGGGACATGTAAGACTTTCAGAATTTTAAATTCTGAGTGGGGAACATGTCAGAATTTAATATTCTGAAAATGCATGGGTGGAAGATAAGTCAGAATTTTAAATTCTGAGTGGGGAAAATGTCAGAATTTAATATTCTAAAAATGCATGGGTGGAGGATAAGTCAAAATTTTAAATTCTGAGTGAGGAACATGTCAAAATTTAAAATTTTGAAAATGCATGAGTGGGGAATATTCTTCCAAGATGCCATGTTGAAAGAAAATAGGGATTTTAATAAATCAATAAATTGATTTATTTGTGCAAGTGGATGATTAGGTTAATTTAATCAGGATTAGATTAGCCTAATGATGATTAGGATGTTTTGACTTATTTGATTAAATACTTGATTTATTTAAATCAAAAAAGGATGGAATATGATTTGGGATTTGATTAAATGGCCATTTGATTTATTATTAAAAGGTTGATGATAATGTTTATTTGATTTTAAATAAATGACCTTAGGAGATGAGATTACCCAATGAATGGATGAAAGTGAACCTGATTAATCAGTGAATGGACCTAATGTGAAACCTAGTTTAGTTGATGAATTAACCCGATCGAATGCAAAATGTTAATTTTGCATGTCTACATTTTGCCCCTCTTTGAAGCAATGTACTTGTTGCGTTGGTTCAAAGAATAAACTTACCGCGATCAAAATCAAAAAATTCTGATTTTTTCGGTTGCCCCAGTGGAAAGGAATACACTGGTACATCACCCCCTCGAGAGATCGAGCAAAAAGATTCAATTTGAGGGTCGATCTTGCAATAAAGAGGTTCAAAATGGATGGTTATGATGAGATGATTTTAAGATGCTTAGAATAACAAATCTATATTATCCTAAACAACTTAAACGATGATATGATGTGATGATAGATGACATGGATGATGTGATATGCTATGATTAAGCAATGGATGATTTATGTAGATGCTTAGACTAACAGATCTATATTATTATGCATGTGAGATGATATGTAGAATGTTGATAATTTGTGGATGCAGGATGGATGCAAGATGGATGCATTGGCGATGTTATGTTAGCATGAAAATGAGATGATGACAAGAGGATCCAACAAGTCCATGATCTGACAAGACTTTATTAGAGATGATGATGATGATGATAGATGATGATGATGATTCGCTTATCAATGATTGGGACTTTAAAAGGGCTACTTACCTTATGTTTGATTACACACATAGATACGATGCAACAAGGTATAAATAACCAGGATGGCGTTGTACCTTGTGTGATGGACTTTGACTCAACAAACAGATAGGAGTATTCTTGTTCACACTTGACATACAGAAACCTTGCTAGGACGTACCTAACAAAGCAAGTATTCGCCAAGTTATTTTACATCCAACAAGCACAGTAGACAAAAGATAATGATCATTGCCTCATTCCTATCTCTCTAAATCCTTCATTCGAATATCATCGAGAGGTCCTTGGAATGAGCGCAATAAGATAAATCAAAAGAAAAGATCAAGTATGCAAACAAGCCAATGTTCTTCATACCTTCAGCCAGAGGGATGTGTTTTGATAGGATACGGATCCAGGGTGATATCCAAAATGATGCCCATTGTCGGAACAATATATCCTAGGACATGCATTGTATAGGATGATGATGGTTTGATAAGTTGATTGATAGGCTATTGATATAAGGTCCATTGACATGCTTGCAAATGATCAAGAGTTTGATTTTGTTTTAATTGTTTGTTGTTTCGATTTTGATTTTGCATTTGAAGTTTGCTTTTGCCCACTTGTTGTGATTGTTTCTATTTGCATTGTCAAAGGATGAAGGTGACAATGATTTATTATGGATGATTGCAAGAAAGATGAGACGGATGGATTTTTCAAATATTTGGATGTTTTTGACGTTTTGAAATGTTTTGAGGCTATTTTTGGTATTTTCAAGATTTTACAAATGTTTTGATTTTTTTTTATTTTTGTGATGTTTTGGGGTTTTGTGTTTTTCTGAATGTTTTTGGATTTTGTGTGATTTTTTGAATTTTTTTGGATTTTGATGTCTTGAGGGTTGATCAAAGATTAGCCTTGCCTACATTTAAGCTCAGAGACGATGTAGTTCGGATTCCATGTTTTTGATATTTTTCTAATATTTTGAGTGTTTTTGGATATTCGTATGATTTGGATGTTTTTGGATTTTGATGATTTTCTGATGTTTTTGAATTTTCGCATGATTTTGACGATTTGGATATAGATATGTCTAATGATATCAGTGCTCTGTTTTGGGATTTTGTTGAAAATGAAGCTAAGGTTGTTTGATCATATTGATGGATTGATGGTGATGATAACATTATTGAGGATACACAACAATGTAAGGATTTGATTGATCAGGGTTGATGATGATAACATTGTTGAGGATACACAACAATGCAAGGATTGATTGATCAGGATTGATGATGATAAAATTGTTGAGGACAAACAACAATACAAGGATAGTGTTAAGCAACACAAAGATATCCCGAGATGATGATTTTTGGATTGGATTTGATTGATCATGATTGATGAAGCTTGATTTGGAACAAAAGTTGTTCGAATGTTTTGATGTGATGTTCGAGGTGCAACTTTAGATGCAACTGATATCAATTGTTTGGATCGATGTTTGATGAAAGACGAAGCATGATAAGGAGCATATTCTTATCAAAATATGCCATGGGCTAGTGATTTGGATCTCTACTCACAAGTGGTTTGACCAATTTGATTTCACGTTTGCCAATGTCTAGATCGCCACATAAGTTGGAGGATATAAATCAAGTTTTATTCTCGAAGCAAGATGCCAACATCTACCTCCAATGTCTAGCAATGTAGGGAATGTCATAGATGGATGCTCGGATAGGTGTATGGATGGATGGATATGGATAAGCATGCAAGGGATGCCAAGGATTATCTTGTGATAAGATAAGGTGTTTGGATAATGAATGCTCATTTGGATAATGCTTCACAGCTCAGATAATGTTGCATAGGATAGGATACATGAAAATGACCCATGTCAAGATGTTTACCATAAGCAACTATAAAGTGTACCTCAAACTTTGTTAAGATCAAGATAACTCAGACTATGGATGCAGATGGATAAAAATGGATTGGATCAATGGTTCATGGATGACTGGATTTATTATGGATAAGATGGATGGGATGTTGGCTTTATTATGGATGGGATGAGATGCTTCCACTTGAACTAGCGCACGTAGATGCTTGATTCCACACATGACGCCTATTTCCCAGGTTTTCATCATGGTCTTGCCCAAAGTGCCACCCATGCGGTTTTCACCAGAGGACAATTTTTTTCTTTACTGTCTTCAATCTTTTTTCTTTTCTTTTTTTGGATTTTCATATTTTTTTGATTTTTTTGTATCTTTTCAAAATATTTTAAGCTCATGCTGAATCACGAGGTGTTGTAGATGCCCCTGTCATAATGTACCATCAATATCCTGCTTGAAGAAGCTGCCTTACCAAGATACGTGCACTTGAATGCAAATTTTGAGATCCCTGATCTGCTTCATCAATACCGAAGTTAACTTTGTCTTTGTGCACACATTGCGATAGAGTGCCTTCTAAATCCTTATGATGAAGGGTCATTGCCAATACATGGTCAACGTGAGAATTGGATATCATGTGTGGAGGCATGGATGGAGTGTGTTTAGGGATAAAAGATGGATTGGTTGACAGTTTGGAATCTTTGACTCTCCAAACTTGGGAAGATGAGCAATGATGGGTGGATACGGAAGTGGGCATGGAATTAGGACCAATTGCTTGATACACTTTGTACGTCACTTGAAAAGCCTGCTTTTGCTTTTGTGGACCTCTTTGATGGATACTTTTCCCATTTTTATTTTTCCCCATAGTTTCTTTGACTAATGGAGTTTGATAGGGATGATCTTTCTTTGTATTCTTTGGTATCCATTAGTATTTGATTTTTCTAACATGCTTTGCTTCTTTTGCTTTGATAACGTTCTTCGTACTTTGATTCAATTCTTTCTTTTGATGTTGGTCCCACTTCATGGATGGGGTGATGGGTGGATGAAGATTCATGACGTGACTAGTTGTAGTATTGACATCAGTTTCATCATAAGGATTCTTCATGCTCCCTATGTTGATGTTTGCTTGAGACGAAGTTGCCCCCAGTATGGTGGGAGTACCACCTTCATTCCTTGATTCTGCTTGCTTTGAGATGTCTTGTTCAGTAAATGTGCTCTGACAAATGGCCACTATAGATGAAATTTTCTACTCTACTAACTCTGGAATATATTGTTTTGTCTGATTTGCTTCCTTGAGTGGATAATGTTCAATATCTTTATTCATGATTTCCTTAGTCTATATTTGTGATATATCTGATACTGTTGTTGATAACTCTATTTGACTAGAGGAATTAAAATCTATTCTTTTTGTGTAATAGAATCTTGTTCTAGTTGAAGATCATCTACGTGTCCATCCATAGAAAGCATCTCATCGGTAGATGGGGGAGTATGCACTGCATGGATATGATCCTCTTCCATAGATAGGAGAGTGTCCATTAGCTTATTATAGTATCTTGAAGATACAAATTCTTGATCTTGAATGATTTCAAAGTTACTTTCGACATGCTTTGGATCAAGTTCTTGACATGGGTCAGCTTCAAAGGATGAATTTCTTATAAAGGTTTCTTGGATGTCATCATTAGACATGGTCAGTGGTTCAATATATTCAAGTGTCAAGTTTAGGGTTCCTTCAATATTTGTAACCATGAGGTCGAAGGAGGTCCACATGTTTTGAAAGGGGCCATTGCTAGACTTTGGTGAAGGATTCTGATCATGCTTTGGCATAAATTCTTGAGATATATCCTCTAACTCATAAGGAAATGTAGAAACATTTTTAATATGATCATTGGTCAATGGATCGTGCATTATGTCAATAGGATCAAATAATCCTAACACTCCTTGAAAGATATCACTAAAAAGTGGCTCTTGATGTATGGTGAGTTGATCATCGGTTTGTGTAGATACATCCTCAATGTGCTCCTTGATGGAGAGATTTTGATCATTGTTTTTGACAATTGTGGTGGAGAGATTGTGAATGTCTTCGACCATAGAGTCAAGTGATGTTGATATTTCTTGAATTGGCTCATTGTTGAGTATTGTTGGTGGATTTTGATCATGATTGAAAATTGACTCTTGACCCATGTTGATTTGATCTTTAGACAAGGTAGAAACACCTTCAATCTACTCTTGGATGGATAGATCTTGATCATTGCTTTTAGCCATTGTGGTGGGGAGATTATCAATGCTATCAATAGTGGTTGAATGTTCATCGTTATCCCCAATAGTTATCACTTTTCGTGTTTGTGCTTGTGTTTGTTGGGTAGCTCGAGAGGCTTGGGAAGCTTTTTGAGTTTGTCTTGCTTGTTGCATGGCTAGATATTGTTGGATGACCTTTTGGTAGGCCTGGTGAGCTTTTAGTGCAATTTCATATTGTCTTGCTACATTTGGTTTTGGTGGTAGTGGTGGCAGATTTGGAATCATGTTGGATGTAGTGACAAGTGGTTGAGATATGCTTAGAGTGATTGTGAGGGTTTGAGATGTGATGGGTGTGATAGGGATGGTTGGAATGACTGAGGTGATAGGTCTTTGAGAGACCATGTTTTGATTTGGGATCAATGTTGTTGTTTGATTAGATACCATCCATTTGTGTGATGTCGATGGTATATTCGAAGGATTTCATGTGATGGTTTGTTTGGTGTTAGGTGAATTGATTTGGATGGAGTGATTGGTGCTAGGTAAAGGGGGAAGCCCTAAACCAAGGAATTATGTTGGTAATGGTGGTGGAGATTTCCCTTGGCGCAATGCCTCAACTATTTTAGAAAGTTCTGCAATTTGATCTCGCCAAATTTTTTCTTGATTTTGATCTTGACTCTCTTGATATAGTTGATTTGGCTCTTGTTTAAGTAGATTTGGAGTGTGTACTTGTGTTTGATTTTGGACAATGTTCTTATTTGGGATGACACTCAGATTTGGCATGATAGGTTGAAATTGACCATTGTTCATGTTAGGAATATTCATATAATTTTCAAATGTATCCATCCCAAACCTTTCCAGATTCATGTTTCGAAAACTTGTACTTGGTACCTTCTCATTCAGTTTGTAGGGATTTGTTGGGATGACGTTCGTTTCAAGGCTCATGCATTGATTGTTCGATTGATAGACTTGTAGGTTTGGACTTGGATTTACCATCGGGAAATGTGTTCCAATCTTTGATTTGGGCATACTCACACTTCTTGTTCTATTGACATTTGTCGAAGGTAATGGTCTCATGTATGGATTGTTTAAGTGTGAGTTTTGATAATCAATCGGCATTTTAAGGCTTTGAAGATTCAATTGATTTGGATTACTCAAGATGTATGGATCAAGTTTGAATTCCATGTTCTCCTTGTGTTTTGACCTTGTTGCAAAAGTGACTTCTAAGGTTCTTAGAACCAATGATGAGATGAAGGATGGAAATAGAAAATGATATGAGTGTTGAACATTAGGAACTTTGGATCAACGCTAGACTTAGGGCTTGATTTCAATTGGTTTGATTCAATAATGAACTTGTAAACCCTAAGATGTTGGATGTGATCTTAGGATGAACTTGTTCAAAGGATTGCTGATTTAATTAAATGTATGAGAAAGGATGCATTCCCATACATCTAACTAAACAAGGTGATTTTGATTTTGATGATGTGCCTAGGTCTAGAATGGCATTTCCAAAGTTCTAAAGTTGTTTGGTGGGATGGATTTTGATAAGTGTTTGAGATGGATGAAGTGTTTGATTTGATCCTAAAACACTTAGAGATACTTTGTTTACTAGGCCAAGGTATTGAAGAAGACACTTTTCTCTAAGAGAAATTCAAAATCAAAAGACCAATGTTTTGCATGAAAATCATATGACAAAAATATCAAGCACATGTGTGGGGTCCAATTTGTTATCTTTGCTTAGTGGATTCTTTTTTTTACCACAAACACACTCTTGATTAGTTTTCAAACTAAATGTCCAATGTCACAACTTCTTTTCGTCCCACAAGAAATTAGGACAAGGGTTGCCTAATGTTGACCTTTGTAAGAGCAAATTAAGATGTAAACCCAATTACTTAGAAACCTCTAAGGACTTAATCCCCAAGGTAAGCAATAGTTCTTGGGTTTTATCAAAGGTATTTTCTCTAACTAAGGGGTTTGAAATTCTGATGATGATGTTGAATGATGGTTTTCCAATGTTTTTGATAAATGCACTGTGTTTTCAAATAAGCAATGTAACATCCGAGCTCAATTGGTACGTTTTTTTCTCGATGGGCTTGCCTCATGCCCTTCATAGTAGAAGAGATGACTTTACATGCAATCAAGGAAAAAATATAAAGGTATGTTAAGAATGAAGTCTTAACCTCTATATTTCAACCAAGATTGGACATGGCAAGTAACTTCTTGGAAACTAAGTTCCAATGCACCACTTTGATAAACTCGTTGGATGGACTGGATGGCAACTACAAAAAAAGTTCTTAATGACACAACATCAGGGACATGGCACTTTGCAAGAATCCAGCAAGCCACTAAAGGCTTTAATCAATCCTACTAGGGGCTCTTATACATTTTATGGTAGTACCCCATTCTGAAAGACATTGTATGGCTAAGGCCTACATACCATGAGGACTTGACAGTTTAGTCTTATCCATTTGTATACCGACCCGAATGAAAAAACTGGTTGGAGTCACCTTCAAGTTCTCCTTTTGGATGTGTCTCTCAGGCAGGCCCCTCTAAAGGTGACTCAAAGTAATAAAATTCATTTTGAGTGTTTCTCTTGCACCCTTGATCACATGAAGCACAAGGGGAGAGGATATGCACTCAAAATACACCAAAGAAAAAATCAAACAAATCAGACACTTGTTCGTTTTAGCCTCAAAGCAATGATAAGTTCATTTTAAAGCACCAAGATGAAGTGTGAAGTTTGATTGTTTGATTTGTTAGTCCAAAATTGTAACACTAGTGAGTGTCTAAGTTCAATTTTAAGCAAATTTTGAAAAGATCAAGACAATGATTAATTTTAAATCCAAATTGAAAGCAAGTTGTCTTAAAACAGAAAACAAAATCAGGAAATGAATGCCTCAACTTGTTGCAATAAGCATTAAAAAACACTTTTTCTAAGTTCAAGTCCCCACTTTCCAATTCAAATTTGTCATTATTTGATTCCTACATGAGAGAGAGCACCAATTTTTCTTGATGCAAACTCCACTGTGCTATCCTTTTACTCTTCTCTAAATGCCAAATTGAAATCTGCAAAAATTTCCAATGCCAATGTTATAAGTGATCAACACCAAAACTTAAATTTTCTTAAGAAAAGTATGAATAAATAACAGTGTCGAATCCCAAATATCCTACACAAGGTACGTTTGTAATCTGCAAAAGCTTGATCAGTAGTAATCACAAATTAAATTCTACACAGATCATGTCATAATTTTGTCACATGTAGATATAAGTCAGATTACATGTAATTATTATGGACTATGTCTTATATCAGAAAACTTAAAGAAGATTTAAATTACTAGTTAAATTTCTTGACACAATCCAAAGTTCACAGTATCATAAGATTTCTGTAGATTAGCACATTGGATGATAACATCTCGAATACCTCCCTGTAGCTAGAAGAGGCAACACCATAAATGCAGGTAGGCTAAAGAGGCATGCTTGTTGAAAGACATTAATGATACGTCGTCAAAGAAAACCAAGTTCAAAGCGTTAAAAATCATTGTAGGAATTTGAAAATCATTCGCAGCAATGTGTTCTAATAATGCTAAAGCCAAAAATGAAAATAGCTTGTGCCTATGTTCGGTGTAGATCGCAGTCTTGTTTTGACATCTATGGAAATGAGATTCTTCTGAGTCTAATCAATGCATTTCCCTCACCTTGTGTATAACTAAGCTTCTTGATCACAGTTTTACCCAAATTACTGAGCTTTTCAAAGCGCCAATATAAAAAGAACAATAACAAATGCATTTACTAAGGCATTTATTGGAGTAAATCAAAGGAGACATCAGAGTGGTTGGATTCCCTCCACACATTATATATTTACCAGCAGACTTCTCCCATTAAGTGTAATTTCGTTGTTATGGTAGTTTCAAGCTCCTTTGTCAGATCAAAAATTACATAATAGGATGGTTGTTGATTGACCTTTCTTCTGCGAATTTTTATGAAATCTTGTGCCTCATAAAACAGGAACTATCTCTAAATAGCGATCTCATTCCCTCGGTATGGAAATGTCGCCTCTCATTTGGACTGAGAGCTACAACATCCTTTCTATGTGCATGTTCGGTCTTCTACAGGAAACGATCTAACTCTCGTTTGTGGGTTCTCCTATGGAGGCCACTCTGCCTGCCTTTGTATGGGAAATTCTATGCGCAACCCTACCAATGATAGAGATGTTTATAGTATAATATATTGTTCCTTACTTCTATGCATATCCAACATCAAAGATTTAATTCAAAGAAGACTCATCATTAAAAACAAACATAAAAATAATAATGAATCTTTCTTATCGAATGCCTAAATGGATAGCGTGGGCTTTAATAAGCCATTCCTTCCCTTTAGTCCCATCTATCATCATCGAAACTGCTTCAGTTGTCCCTGTCCCACTTTAATAGCAAACAAGTTGTGCAGCATGCATGTCCCCTCAACTTTAATGCCGATAGCCTTAAGCCTTTAATTTCTGGTCGCTTTCACCATGGTGGTCAATGGAATGTTTCCTTGGTCTTTCCCTGTCCATCACCCATGCTGTGAGTCCATTCTATGTGATCATTTTGAGGTCGCTTTTCAAGCTATGGAGCTGTGCATTGCTGATAGAGTAGTCCTGCCTATGGAAAACTCTCTAGGAGGATGTACAGAAACTCTGATCTACTTCTCAGGCATTCCCTACATATTGTTGGGGAGGTTCAATTTCCAGTACATCACTGCCTGCGCCAAAAAAATTCATTAGATTGGCGCATCATTAAGATATTTTTCCTTTTGGCTGGATTCATGCATTAAATGCATCAATGTAATATCTACATTGAGCTAGATAGGAAAAACACTCAATCTAAGATCTTATATCAATGTCCTTGTATGTGAACAACTAACATTAGGCCATAATGAATCTATGCATATCAAATCAAACTCTAAGATCTAAGACATGTAGAAAGACGATATTGATATAAACTTACACAGTGAAAAATAAATAAATAAAAAATACAAAAGGATATGTGTGTTGGGTTTGGTGAAGCCCAAATTGGCAAGTTTCTCAATAAGGATGCCTTCTGCGTAAATTGGAAAGTTTCTCTCATAGATGGATTTTTATAATTATTGGAGTGGAGACCGTTTTATATAAATGCTGCTGGTTGAATATGTAAATGTATCTTAAGAATTAATAAAGAGATTCTCCTGCTATTGAAAGTGGATGTAGGCAAATTTTTTGAACCACTATAAATTTTTGTCTCTTATCTTGTTCTTAATTTTTCCTGTTTTTCTTCTATTTCTTTGTTCATTTTAATATTAACAATTGGTATCAGAGCCTGAAGCTCAGTGCTAGAAATCGGTGAAGAATTTCCTGAGCTATGGAGAAGTATTGAGCAAAGATGGAAGACAATTAGGTGTTAGATCTTGATGAAGTGGGAGTTTCAGATGACGAAGCTGTTATGGAAGAGAGTCCCAACTGGAATGATTGGGTTCAAGCTCTCATGTCTTGGTCATGTGGCTCTAGATTGAGTGATGATGAAGTGGGAGCTATTCATCAAATGTTTTTGGATGAAATAAATGATGAAGCTAATTTTATTATTGAGGAGTTTCTTGGGATGATGGAATCAGACATTGACATTGAGCTAGATGAAGTTGTGCCAATGGAAGCAGATGAATCCCTTGTTGTTGTTGATTTTGATTCCCTGAGCACTACCCAGGTGGGGTATGTGTGGGAAAGGCCTCTGCAGGATTTGGGAGGTGAGGATTTCGAATTAGAAACAAAGGATACATTAGATGTTGATGTGAAAGCTACATTGAAACGTCATGTACATTGGTGGGATGGTTGGACCAAGGAAAAAGATTTGGCTGTAGAAGAGAAGGTTTTTGGGTTTGGAGTTGAATTTGAACCAGAAGAGTTTTTAGAAGATCTCAAAAATGAGCTTAGAGCACTTCTTGAATGCACTGGTGATGTACAACATAGGAAATCCATCATGGAGGAGTTGCAAAAAAGGGCAAAGGCAGATAAGAGTGGCAAGTCTGTAGAGGACCTGGTATTGCTGATCTATGAAAAAGTTTCTCTCACTTCTAACTTTCGTGTGGATGATCCAAATACCTTTGCTTCCAGAATTCATAAGATGTTGAAGCTGGGTCTCCACATTTATGAGGAAAAAGATGTGTAGGTGGAGGCCATCCAAATGGTTGTGAAACAGGAGCGAACAGCTAAAGAATCTGCCATTGTTGCACATGAGGAATACGAGGAAGTGTGTATCGAAACTAAAGATGTATGGCACAAGAGTTCAATAGCAGAACAATTTAATCTTGTGCAAACTTCATCAAATAGAAATGCCCCTAAAGTAAGTGGTACGCAGCCCTTAGTATTTTCATCGCTACCTTTAACAATTCAAACGCAGTCTCCTGTAAATGCTATTTTGCCTAAAGAACTTTCTACGTAGCCTCAAATTCATGAGCAACCTTCATCTTTGAATACTCTGCCACCTTTAATTAGCTCACAGCCTTCCATTGTTCAGATGCAACCTCTAAATGTTCAAAATGTGGGTCTTATGCCCATGTGGGTTATGCCTCCATCCATTCATTTGTAGCTATTCCAAAGTCATATGCTGCCTTCTCAAGTTGAAACGTGGTCTTCAAATACCACTTTACTTCCAATAGTAGCTAATACACAGCCCTCTATAATTTCTACATAGCCTTTGCACACACCTGCGTAGGCTCTTGCAAACCCCACGCTACCTGTCAATATTCATATGTAGCCATTACATGCTCATTTGCCATTTATTAACTATAATTTACAGCCTTTAACCACCAATTTTCAGTCATCCAACTAGGGGAAAAATATTAGATTGCAGGGGCAACATATTAGAGAAATGGAATAGGGGAATGCCAATGAAAGTTGAAGCTGAAGGAGACAGCGGCGATCTTAGCGTCAGGGGCAGAGCACAGTTTTTTGAAAATTTTTTCCTCACAGCTCTTCAGTGCATGTTGTTACAATTTGTTAAAATGGGTGGCCGAGGTAGATGGTGTGAATGACGTGTTTGCATTTTTGTGCTGGTTAAAGATCCCGAAAGAATATATCGAGGAAGAATCATCCTGTGAGATAGTTGCTGATAAGCTGGCAAAAATGTGGAAAGAGATTATGAATATAGAGGAAAATCAAGATAAGATCTTAAAAGGGATGGAGGTGATTTTTAAGGATTTTTTGAAGCAAACGGTTAAAGTTGTTATTGGTGTGAAGGAATCAAGTGGTTCGGCTAAGGGGATTGCACCTGCACTAGCCAAACCTTTACGACAACAACTTGAGCGGGAGCCCTATTGTTGGGGGAACAATATGTATGTGCAGATGGATGAGGTTGTGTTTCCTCATGAAATCGTTGACCAAGCATTTGAGTCAAGGCTATGTGAAGTGGGGTTTGTTTTCAGTTTTGACGTTGACGTTGGTATAAGTGTTATTAACTCTGATGTGCCTTGGCAAAGACTGATTCGCAGTGTTCATGAACAGAATTTGGTGAAGCTTAAATCGTCGTTGTGGCAAATGTAAATTCCTACAATGGGGGATATCTCTGTGCAGCATTTGGTCTTCAAGTGGGAGATTGTTGGGTTTGGTGAAGCCCAAATTGGCAAGTTTCTCGATAAGGATGCCTTCTGCCTAAATTGACAAGTTTCTCTCGTAGATGGATTTTTCTAATTATTGGAGTGGAGACCGTTTTATATATATGTTGCTGGTTGAATATGTAAATGTATCTTAAGAATTAATAAAGAGATTCTCCTGCTGTTGAAAGTGGATGTAGGAAAATTTTCTGAACCACTGTAAATTTTTATGTCTCTTATCTTGTTCTTGATTTTTCCTATTTTTCTTCTATTTCTTTGTTCATTTTAATATTAACAATGTGATGGCACAAAGTGGATGGATCAACCATTTCTACGCCATCCATTTTCCTTCATGGATTTGAGAGTTCATTACTAGAAGTTGTATTATGCTCGATCAGAAGCTTACATTCTTCACCTTATCCTGCAATGTATCTGGATAATGATTTTGTGTTTGAGATTTGGGGGGGCATGGTCTGCAAGGGTTGTCGCTGCCTTAGGTGGAGGGTGCAGTCTCCACAGTGAGCCGCTTGCTTTTCTTCTCAAATGATGTTGCTTTGAAACTGAGAACTTCAACAGTCCATTGAATAGGAAGATATCAATCTACTATTAATCCAATCCCTTCTACATAGTTCCCAAATCTTGAATTTCACAGCATATGCAAGGTATAACATATATGAGACTCTAAGATGTATGAATGGTATAGCTATGAAGATACCAAAGAGACATTTGACCAAGATGATAGCTATGGTTGGAGGGGAGCAGAGAAATGCATTGGCCACAAACGTTGAAAAGAAGATGGGAGATGTAACATAAACCAATGGTAGGGAAGTACAATGAAGACTAGTCATAAAATTTTGGACTATTGGAAACAAGAAGACAAACAAACAAAATGTTATAAGAAGAACTAAAAAGGTAATGCCTTGTGTGTAGTTCAAAGCTGGAGAGTCTCGTGGGCATTGCATCGCATAATGTTTGCATAAGGAAATGACTCACCTATCCCAAATGGCTGAAATAGACTTATGTTTCTACACTTTTCCCCTTTTATGCACCTCTATGGCAAGGCAACTACCCAACACAGTATTTACATGCCAAATTTCTTTTCATTAATATACAGACTTGTGATGCAAAACTAGGTTGGATGTCTAAGAATTGTATGATGAATGGCATAATCTACAAATCTTTCGGTGTATAAAAATGAAAATATGAATGGTACTCTCAACTGCACAAAACCTCAAGGAATAATCTCTCTTTTTGAAGTTCCCAGCACATAATTTAACCAACAATTTTATGAAAATAACATCTACATAGTAAAGAACTCTGATTTAAAACTAGAGAAATCAGAATAACAGTAACAAAGCATTGAATACTCCTTGAGAGCCCTCCTTCTAGCACCATTTTGTGGACATCAAATTTGCAAATGGTTAACAATATTAACATAATATCATCATGTTAGTCTCTTGAAAAACATTAGATTTGAAATCCTTATGAAATACTTGACTATGATGAAATATGCAAATTAGATAAAACAAAGATAATCAAATGTAAGCATATAAAAACATAATTCAAAACTTTATTTCATAGTGGATTGGTTCTATTATTGAATATAGCCCTTTCCCAATCCTTGATAAATAAGCTAGTGATGAAATTGCTATGAAGAATGATATGGATGAGCAAAATCAGTTCTCAAGGAGAGTGACTTTGCCTATAATTTTGAGGATCAAATTGTGGAGGCTTTGCTTGAGGATGAAGCCTCTCATTTATAGATTATTTTGATAAGAGATTGGCCAATGAAATGAGGCCGCTTGTCAACCTCTGATTGGTTGAGGAGTGAGCACATTTTGGTCAATGTGCCAAGAATTTAAAATTGTTTAAGTGGGGGGACATGTAAGACTTTCAGAATTTTAAATTCTAAGTGGGGAACATGTCAGAATTTAATACTCTAAAAATGCATGGGTGGAAGATAAGTCAGAATTTTAAATTCTGAGTGGGGAACATGTCAGAATTTAATATTCTAAAAATGCATGGGTGGAGGATAAGTTGGAATTTTAAATTCTGAGTGGGGAACATGTCAGAATTTAAAATTCTGAAAATGCATGAGTGGGGAATATTCTTCCAAGATGCCATGTTAAATAGGGATTTTAATAAATCAATAAATTGATTTATTTGTGCAAGTGGATGATTAGGTTAATTTAATTAGGATTAGATTAGCCTAATGATGATTAGGATGTTTTGACTTATTTGATTAAATACTTGATTTATTTAAATCAAAAAAGGATGGAATATGATTTGGGATTTGATTAAATGGCCATTTGATTTATTATTAAAAGGTTGATGATAATGTTTATTTGATTTTAAATAAATGACCTTAGGAGATGAGATTACCTAATGAATGGATGAAAGTGAACCTGATTAATCGGTGAATGGACCTAATGTGAAACCTAGTTTAGTTGATGAATTAACTCGATCGAATGCAAAATGTTAATTTTGCATGTCTACAATACAAAATATTTGTAGGTGCCATGATTTCAAGTAAATAACCCATCAGAGTTTGGAACTTTGGGATCCTAAGAGAAAGCACAAAAACAATGTAGTATAGAATGACCAGGCATGCTAGGGTGAAAAATATGACCTCTCCTAGTATAAAACTACCCACATGGATGTTTCCAAACTATCAATTTGACCTTCTGATGCATAGAACAAATATTATGCTACCTTGCAACTTTCTCTTTAATGCATTTGACAATTGCAATGTTTGAAAACTTGTTGCCATCGCAAAAAGGATTGGATTTTTTAAAAAATAGAATTTTATTATGAAGGGACACTATATGACATTATACCTTTAGATGGAATATTTTTATGTGCCACAGATTCTAAGAAATAACTTGTCAAAATTTTCCACTTTTTGTCAGTTAGGGCTCTTAAGAGAAAGCAGTGTTACACTATAATCTAGAATGATTGGAAAATATGGGGTGTGAAATAGGCACCTACCTAGCATAAAAACATCCACACAAATATGTCAACATTGTCAGTTTGGCCCCACAACTGATGAACTTTTTTTCTACCTTGCAACTTTTTATTCAATGCATTTGAAGTTTTTTGCAACGTATGAAAACTTGTCATCACATCCATATGGATTGGATTTTTAAAAATTTGAAAGATTTTATTCTAGAAGGACCTTACATGACCTTGTACCTATAGATAGAAATTTTTTAGTTGTCATGGTTTTTGAGAAACAACCCATTGAATTCTACCACTATTTGACACCTAGGATCTTAAGAGAAAGTGTGACAAAATGTAGTCTGGAATAATTGGGAAATCTTGGGTGAAAAGTGGTACCTTTCCTAGCATAAATCCACCCACTTGGATGCATCAGTTCACATTGTTTTTTTGACTCCACAATGCACAAAACAAAAATTATGCTACTCCAATATTTTTTCTTCAATGCATTTCACACTTTTTGCAACATCTAGAAACTTGTTGCTATAGCCAAATAGATTGAACTTCTAAAATTTTGAGAGACATTATTGTGGAGGGTCCCTAACTAACCCTATACTTTTATAAAAAAAAAAATTGGGTGCCACTATTTATGAGAAATAGCCTGTCAAAGTTTTCCATTTTTTGACAGTTGGAGCTCTTAAGAGAAAGCATCAACACAATGCAGTATGGAATGATTGGGAAAGTTGGAGTGAAAATATGACCATTTCTAGCATAAACCCACCAACTCAAATGTGTTGGCACTATCAATTTAGCCCCATGATACATCAAATATAAAATTTGGATTTTGACAAGATTTTATGAAGCATAATTGATGTTTCTTGCAACATTTAAAACATTGTAGGAAAGTGGATTAGAGAGTTCAAAAACTAAGAGTGATTATTATTTAGGACCTTATGTGACATTTTACCTTAAGTTATAATATTTTGGGTTCCAGAATTTCCTAGAAATCTAGCTCATTAAAGTTTTCCACTTTTTGGCAATTAGGGCTCTTAAGAGAAAGCATTAACACAATGTACACTACAATGTTTGGGAAAGTTGGGGTGTGAAATTTTGGAGTAATTAGGATATCAATTGATCATTATTTAATCATTAATTGATTATTAATTCCCTTATTACTTTATTCACTTAAATTAAACTTAGTAGTTATTTTTT
Organism: Sequoia sempervirens; assembly: GCA_007258455.2. Taxonomy (NCBI): domain Eukaryota; kingdom Viridiplantae; phylum Streptophyta; class Pinopsida; order Cupressales; family Cupressaceae; genus Sequoia; species Sequoia sempervirens. Next base: position 27,945 of record VDFB02069503.1, read on the forward strand.
ATTATTAGATTGGGTTAATTATATGTTAAGTTGTCTCATTGCATAAGATTAAAACAATTGTCACAATCTAATGCAATCCTCATCTACGGTTTTATTTTTCATGCTTTTGTAAGCATGTACATTCATTGTAATCATTAATCCATGGAAAATAATTCTATTCAATTCAATATTATTGTAGGTTAATCTCAATATTAGATGCTTGTGTGATACTCGTGTGGATTCAATCTTTTCTCTCTTGATTGCATAGAAAATTGGTTGATTTAATGTCTTTTTTTTATAGGAATTTTAGTTGTAGAGGATCACTTAGAGTTGTGGGGTTTTGTTGCAAAGGAAACTAGTGTTACACCAAAAGATTGACCTGTTAATGCCTGATACAACCATTAGATTTATACAAGATCCAAGGTCCACGAGAGGTGGTTAAACCATGTCACGAAGCCCAAGCACCACACTAGCCCATGCTAAGAAGACCAAGGGTGACATCATGAAACAATCCCCCTCTCCAGTACAAGTAAGGGGTTCAAACCTGTGACCTCATCTCTGATACCAATTATTCCAAAGGTGATTGCCTTTGCACCAAAAGAATGACCTATTAATGCTTGATATAACTATTGGATTTATACAAGATCCAATATCTATAGGAGGTAGTTAAACCATCTCACAAAGCCCAAGCAACATGCTATCCCACGCCGAGGAGACCAAGGGTGACACCTTGCAACTGATTCACTATCAAATCTAACATGGTATCAAAGCACTAGATCTATGACTTCCTATCCAAATTCTAAGAGATTCAAGATTGAGGGAAAAATTGGCTTATCCTGAGGTGAAATAGGCATCACTATTGCATCGAAAATGGACACAAATATATGGAATGCCTATCATTTGGTCAAATTTGGTGAAGTTGAAAAAAAGGAAAAATATTGTTAGTAGCCAAAGGTACACACAAGAATCTATATGGTTGTATGGTCCTACACGTGATCCTAAATCACCATTAATTTTCTGATGCAAGTATGAGGGTTTTAAAAATAATTGTCTTAAAAAAATATTTATAGAATAAAAAATAAAATAAAAAAGGTATTTTTTTGGGTATCAAGTACTCTACTTGCATTGTACAAGCATTTAACACCAATTGGCTACATGGTCAACGATAGGCCCCGAAGGCTTTATTGGTGCCCACCGATAGTGAGCCCGCCACATCCATGGTAGCCCCATCCCTTGTGAATTGGTTAATTTCTAGTGATTTCAATTAACCCACTAATGACAAACAAAAACCCTAGCCACAAAACTCAAACCCAATAGCATCTCTGATGACCCAGTGAAATATTCTGCTAACCGCATATTCCAATGGAAAGAAGCATATACTAACACCTGCACAATTTTTAATCAAACTAGCTTTTTCAAGCAATTAGGAATATTCCATGCTAATTTCATCCATACTATAGCTCTCAAGCCTCTTCCTAGCCCTCATTTTCTTTAAAAGAGCCATTTTTTCTTTTTGCCATAACTTGCACATATAGTGTCAAAATTGGGAAAACAAGATATCATCAAAGATTTGGTTCCATCTACTTTCCAGTGGTGTACATATCATTATTAAATTTTTCTATTGGTTCTTACTATTCTCAATCAAAGTTAGATTATCATTTTGCACTTTTGAGCTCATAAATTTTCTTTTGTATCTTAATTTTTTGCAATTCAAGTAGCATTGGGAAGGTATTTCAAAGATCTTTAGATCTATTCATGCATTTTTTCCAAACTCTACCCTAGTTATATTTTATTTAGTTTTTTATAATTTCATAATTATGTCAATTATTTGGATGTCTTGGCACTTAGAAAGGATCTTTTTGTGTTGGATGACTTCATTTGGTCTACTTTATGTGTAGTCGGGTTATTAGACTTTGATTTGATCATTTAAGGAAGTATCATGGTTTTTTCATTCGTCCTTCTATGATCAACTTTGAAAAGAATAATTATGAGTCTTGGAAAAATGGCATCTTGGCACATCTCAAGTGGCTTGATCTCTTCCCTTATCTATATGGATTCATTAACCTACACCAAACACAATAGGGAGTTATTCAACATGGGGTATTATCAGTGATCATGTTGTAGGGGTTATATGTTCTAGTGAACTGGTCTTGACACTATGTGTGTTGTACCAAAAATTTATCTCCCCCACACACTTTGGATTCATCTTTGGGAGATCCATGGAGACCCTCATATCTCTCCATACCTAGAGGATCCTATTGTAGATTGCCGCATTCCTCTTGTAGATGCATATTCCATACCCTTTAATGATGATACTTTAGAGTAGCTTGAGTATAACATAGGTCTTGCATATTCCAATGATTCAAAGTCTTATCTTCATGTTCCCACTCTTCATATCAAAACTTCATTGAATCATCTTCTATTGTTCTTGATTAGTTTGTAATTTTTGCACCTTTGGCCCTTATTGGTTCATTGCAGGAGGACATCCATCTTCTTCCAGACACAACTACTTGGATTTATATCTTGAAAACATATCATCCTTGTTTGTAGATTCCTATATTGTAGATTTGGAGGAAATTTTTTAGGACATTCATCTCCTCTTTTTTGATAGCTACATCAACGTTGTTGGCCCACCATCTTCATCACCTTTCTAGCTTGTTCTGCACCAGTCTTCACTAGTTTATGGTGGAATTCATATCCTCAGTTTATCTCTCCTATTGAGGAACATCTATTGTACTTGCATAATAGAAGTAACCCTTGGGGGTTACATTGAGTCCTCCTTCTATCCATCTTTCACTATTGTAGTCATTTCTTTTTCTCTTTTGGAGAGGATTTTTTCCCATTTGGTTTTCTCCATTTCTCTAGTTATGAGAGATTCATTTATTTTTACATGGGTACCTCATTAGGACTTGTATCTAGACCCATCCATGCATCCATAATTACATTCTATATCAATTTTTTATAGCTTCTCCCTAAGTTGATCTTAAGGGATGGTGTCGGAGTAATTAGAACATCACTTGATAAATAATTAATAATTAATTAATTATTAAGTCCCTTATTTACTTTATTCACTTAAGCTAATCTTAGGAGTGTTTTTTATTATTAGATTGGGCTAATTATAGGTCAAGTTGTCTCATTGCATGAGATTGGGATAATTATAGGGTTTGTTTTTTTCATGCTTTTATAAGAATGCACACATTCATTGTAACCATCAATCTATGTAAGACAATTCTATTCAATTCAGAATTAGGTTGTTTCACTACTTATTAAAATATTTAGGCTGAGGATGAACCCCTGGTGTAGTATGGGATACACCAAATCCTCTTCCCAATTGCTTTCAAAGGTGCAAAAGGAATAGGATGGACCCATGTTGTAGTGCACAATGTATTGGCATTCCTTTTCTATCTAGGATGCATTATGGACAAGTATTAGCCAACCATTATGGATGTGTCAATAATTCACTATATATATGTTAGTCACCATTGCTCTTGTAATGTGCATATGAGCTAGTCACTATTATACTTTTGGAATAATATGAGGTAGTCACCATTGTACATGTGATGTGCATATGAGCCAATCATTATTATAAGTTTGTGATTTACATATGAGATAGTCACCATTATGCTTGTGATGTGTGTATGATCCAACCACTATTGTTCTTGTGATGTACATATGACGTTAGTCGCCATTGTACTTGAAATGCACATATGAGACAATTGCTATTGTACTTATAATATACATATGATCTAGTCACTATTGTACTTGTAATGTTTGTATGAGCCAAACACTATTATACTTGTGATGTGCATATGAGCTAGTCATTGTATTTGTGATGTGTATGAGCTATTCACCTTGTGTATATGTGATGTATGCTCAAGACATACATTATGTATGATCTTGGGATTGTGAAGTGATATGACCCCTATGTGTAATTGTGTGTTTTTGTACATTATGATTGGTAATGTTTGGTATTGGAACCAACACTAAATGTCAAATTATTAAGATTATGTTATTAGCTATGTTGATATCTTACACATAATCAATTAATAGTCATGAGTTAAAAGTGAGATAAAAGATCTCTTGAAAGAGGAGAGGATGAACTCCCTTTATATTGGTGTACAAACTACAAAGCATCTACATAGGTAGGGTCATCATGAATTAACCATTGAGGATTAGGTCTACGACTAGGAATGACTCTAACCATGAAAGCTTAACATTTTTTATTGTAAGCATATAAGTGGTGACATTGAGTTTTCATTGCCATCGCGAATGAAGAACTTTTGAGATCACCACTTCTAATTTAGATGGAAGATGTTTGGTCAATTAAGCTGGTAGTTCTTGTGAATTGAAATATAAAAAAGAATGTAGTGATTGTGAGGTATATTTCACACTTCCAACATAATTTATTTAGAAAATTCAAACTGAAATGCTTTTTTATCACATAAATGAAATAATTCTTATGTAAATATTGCACGCTATATACAAATCTTATATCATTCCAAATTTGATTCTCCATTTAAAATCCTATGTGATTTCTCTCATTTCTATGACTTCACATAGGGTAGGGTATTAATACTGCTTTGATATCATGTTGGAAAATTACAAGCACAAATATTACAAAACTAGAAACTATTGTTGCTCAAGTAACACCAAAAAAGTAAGTATAATAATAATTCTTTAGGGGATTTACCATATATTGTGTAAATGTTTATAAATCATTACATTTCAATATTCAACTTCTTCAAACTATCCTAAACTATCCTAAAAAACCTAATCCAATTAACAAAAATAACACTAAGTCACTAAGGTGACTTTATTACAAAATGTAAACCTTATTTTCCAACACTAAGCATCATATTTACAAGGGAGGGTCCCTAATGGCCTAGGTAAATCACTAAAGTGAAGATATGTCATTATAAAATTTAAATAGTGAATCTAAATTAGTTTGGATTCTCTTATTTATCTTTAATCATTAAAAAAGAAACAAAAAGGCTTAATTATTCTTATAATTAAAAAAAAGTTGTTAAATAAAATTTAGAAAAAAAAAAGGTTAAATTTTATAGAATAATTTTTTTAAATGTCTAATTATATGAGAAAATTTCTCTTAAAAATATATTTTAGATTAATTTTTTTTGTAATAATAATTTTCATTTAAAACAATATTTTAAATTATTATATATTTTATAAAAATTATAAAAAAAAAAACTCACAAATTATATTAATAGTATTTAAAATTGAATTATAAAATATAAGTTAAAATTGAAATAAATTATAAATAATACATTTAAAATGTTAATTGAAAATACATCAAAGTTCAAATTATTCTTTCCTATTTCTGAAGTAAAATACAGTTTCCCAATTTCTTATATATAAATTCTAATTTTCACTTTAAAAATAGAATTATTATTTTTCCTATCAAAGTAAAAAAAATCTTAAAATAAAGAACTTTAACTTTGATAGGAAAAATAATAATTCTAAACTTTAATTTTAGAATTATTGTGTTTTCTTCTATCAAAATAAAAATTTATTCTATGCTGAAAGTAAAATAAAGTTTCCTAATTTTCATATCAAAGTTAAAAGTTTATTCTAATCCTCAAGGTGGTCTCCATTCTAAAGTAAAATTGTTTTCCTGTACATAAAGAAAAGATATTAAAGTAACACGTTCTTAAGCTTTGTCAGAATCAAGGAGACATACGTAACCTTGACTACACGGATTACAAGAAAAAGCTTTAAGTGTTGGAAAATGCAAAAAGCATAAATATTTTAAAATCAAATAATTGTTGTTTAGATAATAGAAAAAAATTGTAAATGTAGTATAAATGTTTTAGAGGTTTTATAATGTATCGTGTAAATGTTTATAAAAATATTATATTTTTATATTTTCATATATATTTTTTTAAATTGTATGAAATTATCATAAATTATTATATTAGAAATTAAGTTTCAATTAATTAAAAATTAAAATTATTATTAAGTCTTTAAGGTGATTTTCTTACAAAATGTAAATTTTAATTTTCTAACATCGTCTTTAAAGTTTACATTATTAAACAATAAAATTAAAAGAACAAAAAACTACACTTATAAATAACTATTAACCAACTTCTCTTCTTAAGAAAAATCCTTTCAATAAATTAAACAAATACATTAATGTATTTAACCATAACCTAGTAATATATTTATCACCGCCTTATAAATATGACACTAACCTACCATGCCAAAACTCCAAGGCACAAACTACTAACTAAACCAATCACATAGATCGGTACACTAATCACTTGTAGAAATCATTTGTTAGGATTAAGGTGTCATCCACCTTATAAATCCTATGCCATAGTTCCCACATCCTTGGAAGGTGTCTCTAAGCACTTAGGGTGTATTAGGAAAATGTTTTGTAATATTAATTCTCACCATTTGTAATATACTCATAAGGGGTTATGGGGTTCCAATAGCAATTGTAAAGGTGAGTTGTGGACATAAATATTTAATATCATTTTCTCGACATGTGAATGTTTAGATTGAGATAATAAAAGATAGGAAATAAAAAATAAGTGACTATTGGTATTTTCTAAGTGGGATCTTGGAAAGAGGTAACAAGTGTCTCTTGATATTCCATCATTTATTGTATTTAATGTAATGTTTATCTTCCATGTTTCAGAACCCAAGTTGTAGGGAAAATATTAGAGCCAAAATTGATGTCCTTTTACATTCTAAGAAGGTAATCCAAGGGTTGGGGCCATTTGGAATGAAGGGTCATCTTTGAGATCCATTTTTGGGGCTTAAGATGTCTTCACAAGTCTATAAATTCAACCTCTTAGATGTAAAAAGTATGAGCAATAATTGAGTGTAAAGTTTCATTGTAGGTATAAAGATAGGTTGAAGCATAAAGAGGTTGTTCATAGATACACATGTTCTCCCATTGTAGAGGAAAAGAAGAGAATGGAAGTGCATTTATTGTAATCTCATTTATTTGAAGATAATACATACTTGGCCTCTCTTCTTGGTGGATTTTTTATCCACAAAACGGTTTTCCACGTAAATCCTATGTTATGTGATCTTGTGTTAATAAATTGTGCCACATTGTTCCTATCTTATGGTGATGGAATTTTTTATATATTACTATTATAAGTTCACATAAGTACTTAGTGTTTATAAACATGTTATTTTGGCTATTTTTGTGCATCATAAAGAATATAGATCTAGCCATGTTAGTTCCATATGAAGGAAACTTAATTTTTAAATTTTCATGTTTTTGTAGTCTAAGCCTTATATCTCATCCATTGAAGTCATATTTGGATAGAGATTGAATTTTATAACAATTAGTATAAGAACATGTTCATTTCTCATTATTTGGTATCAGAGCTAAAGATTAACTAAGTTTTGGGTATTCCTTCTTTTTTATTTCTTAGCTTGGGAAGCTTATGAGAATTTGTTAGAAAGAATTGTTCAGGTTTTTTGAAGGCTTGTGGGTCTACAATTAACATTCTTTGAGTAACTTTGTTTTGTATATTTGTGGGATTGGAAGCCATGGACATTGTAAATGTGATCTATGTTGGGCATTGAAAGTTCATGATTTTGGATCTTTATGGAGTTGGTTATGTTTTTGATAATTTGAAGCTCTTGTTTGATAATATGTTTCTATCATCTTGTTTGGTGGTTTTATTCCTTTACCTTATGGTCATGTGTAGTGAGAAGGCATTCATGTTGGATGGGTAGAGATACCCTAGTCACATGAAGAAATACCCTCAATTTGGATTATAGAATGAAGTGCTTATGTTAGCTTCATGGTTTCAACCCTTGGTTAAATGAAAGCTCTAGAAAATAAACCACTAACATGTTTTTTTTATTTGTGGTGATGATATGTTTCATACGTTATAAGCTCTTGGACAAATCAATTTTCCTATTGGGTTGTAGTTTACTCTTGTTTTAGCTATTGGTTTGTAGATTTTTCCTCATTCTATTATTCATGTGACATGTTTGATGTCAATGTATGGATATTTTAATGGATTTCATATTTAAAGAGATATTATTAAACATGTTTTACATGATAACCAAAATATGTGGCATGAAGATTTATGATGAGACTATATTCAGGGTGTTTTGTTGTATGAAGACAATTATAGGTTTGCATGGCTAATCGAAGGGTTCTTATTGATCTATGGTTACTGTTATGTGAGTTTTTTTTGGAAAATTAGATCTAGCATTGATCCTAGAGTTTGAGTCTTAGAAATCCACATGCTATACCTAATTATATCTATTTTCATGATACTAATGTGGAGTTGAATCTATTTTTCATTTATTTGAGATTGGAGAACTGATTATGTATTTCTCCTTTGATATGTTATATATGTGTCGCTCTTGTAAAAATTTATGATGTGGATTGTATTTGGTAGGCCATATTCTTGATCTCCATTATTACATTTGATGCAGAAGCATCCTCGATTCTTGGAAATCTTGCATCAACCAAAAATATTTTCCTTTCAGTTTTGTTCTTATTTTGTTCTTTCTCAATTCATGTTGGTGGATTCATCATCCTTTCTCACCTAAACCTGTGGATCCTTGAGTACATCGTCTACATGTTCATTTTCCTTTTCCCAAGATTTGAGCATGATTGGATCTTTTTCCAAAAAGTTATTGCTTCCAGAATTCTTGGTAGTTTCTTGAACCAGCACCAGAATAGTTTTCAAGCCTAACAGCTAATTTGATCAACTCATGGATCGTTCTCGTGACTTGCGGATCTTAACAGTGATATTTTAATTGTTCCTGGGAGTGTCCCTGACCTTCAATATAGGTCCACACTTCGTCTTATGCACCTGTTGTCCAGAGTAATTCCAAATTTGAGGCCAACTTCTTCATGTGCCCATTACATTTTCTTTCATTGGAAGATGTAATGATCTTTGGCCGACGCAGATGTTTCCAGAATCGTGGAAATGCTATAAAGCTTGTAATTAATCATTAGAATAGGCAGTAGGAATAGATAGATAAGTTTGGATTAGATTTGTAAGAATTCAACTCGAATATAGGAGCACATTGGAATATTGTATTTCTGGGCATGTTGTATCAGGCCTGTGAGCTAAATCTATAAGCCTAGATGTTGTCGATCGAATGTAATAGAGACTTCTGTTAATAAGAATATTCTCATCTGCATTTTCCTCCATATTCTCTATTTCTTTTGTTGTGTTACTCTTGTTGCATGGCTCAGATCGTTCTCTTTGAGGACCCTCCTACCGTGGTTGCACCAACATTGGTATTCTTATTGTAGTGAGAGATGGTTATTGGGAGTACCTAATATAGTTTCTCATTTGACTCTTTAGTAGTTTTTTATAGTGTATGAGAAAATTTGTTCACTTTTAAGTAGATTTTTTTTAATCATATTTGTGATGATGCAATTTATAACTTGGTATTACTTTAAGTGACACTAACTCATTTCACTGCAAAATCTAACGAAAATTTCTAACAAAATATGTATAATTTGATGTATCATTGGGTGCTTGTAAAATTTGATGTGTAATTTTCAATTTTTTAAAAGTTTATCCCCGACGTTCATCGAAATTTTGACGAACCTGGGTTTCATCAAAATTTTGATTAGAAGTTTCATTGAAATTTCAACAAACATGAAAAATAAGAAAAAAATAAAATTGTGGCTGACATAAAGAAAAGTGAGTTCGTTGGTTTATTGCGACAATATTTTTCTCTACTTGAGATAGTTTGTGGAGAACTAAGGACGATTTTCTTGGGAAAAATAAGAAAAAATTCAAGAAGATATCGCCAGGTTGAGGGTAGTCATTTTATTTTTGCAAAATTCAGTTGTGAAGTTAGATTTGTAGTTCCAGGTTTGAAAATCATATTTTAAAGCAACATCTCATCAGATTTTATTTTTAGAGGTTTAGGGTTTTGAAAATTTTATGTCCAGATTTTGTTGTGTGGAATCACCATAAGATCACAACCAAGGAACATATTCTTGTGACTTTAATTATGTGATCCATAACTCTATTGGTCATGTGGCATAGTTGTGCTATAACAAATATAGGATGCATTCATGTGTGACCCAATTTTAATGTGGCTATGTTGTAATAGAAATGGAGGCACTCATATAATGTAGTTAATTTAGGTTGTATAATGTAGGTTTCAATCATCATTGGGTGCATTCAAGTTGTCTCAAGTTTAATAGGCTACGATGTAATTATAGCATGATCCAAGAGTGATTACCTCTTGTTGGAATAAAGAGCCTATAACTCTGGTTGATATGCATAGTGGTTGTGTTATATCAATTATGCAGTGCATTCAAGAACAACCCATGTTTAATTGGATATTCTAGAGAGTGATCAAGATTTTCTAAACCTTATTAATGTTACCTAAAAGTGTATAGCTTAAACTACAAACCAAGTTTGTTACATACTTGAATGCAATCTTGGGTTACCGCAAACTATAATAATGTGATCTGCTAATAACCATTATGGAAAGTATTAAAGCAAGACCCATGCTATATAGGATGCATTTTTCCTTGATCAGGTTTACATACCTTAATGATCAAACACAAGCTTCCCACACACTCTAGTATACAATCTAAGATCATACCACAACTTTGTCAAGACAACTATTTTTTTGACCTAAGATTTAAGGTTGTTTTTTAATACCAATAGAAGCATTGGTAAGAGCATGATTAGGGTACAAACCCTAGGCCTTTGTAGAAACATAAACAATAACTCTAGTGGATTAGTGAGGTTACAATACCAGAAAGACTGAGACTTTGTAGCTAATAACAAAATATTGCAATCTAAATATTGTAGCCAATAACAAGCACACTATGTAGCTTAGTGACATTTGTAAATGTAATCTATGGTAAGAAGAATGACAGTCACTTGAGATGTGATAGTCAAAAAGAGGCTGAGCAGTGACAAGATAATAAAGCTCAAACCTTGCATAGACGTAAAGTGGAGATTTTAACAGTGGGTTTCCTTACCCCCTTGCTGACCTTAAGGGTTTTTCAAATGCTTTTGATAGTGTTAGACAAGGAAAATGCAATAAAGGAATGACTATCCAAATGAAGTAATAGTGGTAATCATAGGTTCAATGTTTCTTCTTAGCCATTAATGTATAATGGAGGTAGTTGATTGCATGTTTGAGCAGTGTTTTGAGACTCATCAAAGATGGGATAATAGTGAATAATACCTTGTGGACTGTGAAGTAGTGTCAATAAGGTTGAAGGATCTTAAGATATACAATACCATGAAACAATGAGTCCCCTGTAGTAAGTAGGCAATCTATAGGGCATAGTTTGATTTTATAGAAGGATGCTCATGAAAGGAATCTTCAAGTGATAATGAGTGAGTTGTTTGAGATTGCAGCTGAGAGTGCAATACCCAGTCTTAAGGGAAGTTAGCAAAGTAGTAAATGTGCAGGAAAATCAAATTGTACATAACAAACAATTCACAATGTTATTTTGCATAATGCCTTGATTTTGAAGACAAAAATCTCATTGTATCTGGATGAAAGTGGTGACCTTAATGGTCAATCACTAGCAACTATGATTTTAAAACATGCTATTGTGCTTATGGAGGAAACATTTTAAGCAAGGTAATGAATGGTGGTTTGGAATAATGACAAGTATGAAGGACTTGCTTTATATGCATACTATGTAGTCTAGTTTAAGACAATGTTCTTAGAAGAGATTGAAGGTGGATTATGGAACTCAATGGTTACCATGAAAAGGATTCAAGCAAAGACCGAGATCTATTTAAAAGCCATGGTCATGAAGATATTAAAGATGTCACATGCAAAACCCTAGTAGGGTATGTGCAGGATCATGATGGGTCAAAAAGTGGCAATATTATGGGTATTTGTAGGGTATGTGGCTGACAACTTTTTTTTGACCCAAAATTGATGAAACAAAAAGGGTTTTTAGAGGAGATTCTCAACTTTCCACCAATATAAATTATGCTTTAATTTGAATTTAATAAATAATTATTATTTATTTTCTATTAAATTACTGACTAAAAGTCCTAATCGATGAGTTGATTGAAAAATATCTATAACTTTCAAACGGTATCAAATTTTTTTGAATCCAAAACATGTCACATTCTATGTTTCACATAATATAGGATTAAAAAAATAAAAATTAAATTTCATGAAGTTTTGACCAAGTTAAGGTGGTCAGGACATATGAGTTTTTATATTTTTAAAATTTGTAATAAAAATTCATAATTAATTATTTACTAGAAAAAAATTACAAAAAATATGCATCACATCAGACATGAGTCCTCTACTTATATATAAAATATTATAAAAATATTATCATTTTATTATGGTTAGGGTGGTTAGACACCTACTTCTTATTTTTTCCAAAATTTAAGTACTATTGCACTTGAAATTTCAAATTTTCACCAAATAGATTTTATTTATTTTTAAATAAACCTAGTAGTTTAGAAACTACATTCAATTTTCTACAGATTCTATTCTTACATATTTTTGAAATAATCTAGATAACTTATTCAAATTTTTACGTCAATTTGCCTAACACTGATTTTTCTAAATTTTTTGCCACTTAAGGGCCTATTTTTTCCATGATGATCCTACACATACCCAGTAGCTAGAGTAATGAATATAGTTCCCAAGAGGATAGTGTGTTGGGGAAGATTTAGGAGATCTCCACATTATCTAATTACAGGGAAATACATCATTTATTTATTTATTTAATTAAAAGAAATCATTCTAAACCCTATATAGGATGCATTGATACTTCAAAAGCCTCTGAAGGAATTTGAGATTATGCAAATATATGTCAATTAAATACCTAGATTACAAATAGTAGTGGGAACAATGTAAGATTTGTTGAGTAAAGTAGGAATAAGATAAGCAGCAACGAATCATATGCCTCCTTTAACGCACGTCTCCTCACCGTTCTCTATCATTCTTTACTGAAACACTTCTCCATTTTGGTGGTCTGTGCTTGAAAATAATGTAATGATGAAGGTTTTGGAGTGTGTTTATTAAAATGAAAACTCCATTTTGGTGGGCTATGCCTGAAAATAAGATTTTGACAAATGTTTTAGGGTATGTTTATCAAAGTTTTAGAGTATTGTGGCAAGCTATATTCTTGATTCCTTAAATGATTTATTGAAATGGATTGTGACTAAATAAATGACTAACTATTTAGTCATTTTTATTTGTGTGACTAAATAATTTTTAATCAACGACCAAACTAGTAATTTATTTACTCATTTATAGCTAAGTTGCAAAAAATGAGCATAATTTAGTCATTTTTAGTTGTTGTGACTAAAAATTTTAGTCACCTAGTCATTTATTTTCCAAATTCTACTAGTGTGTGCTTCCTTGTGCGATTAGGGATCTCTTAATGTTGAGGGTCGTAGGGATAAGTTCATCATAAGAAGTGACACATTGTATCCTTAACTAAAAGGATAAATCTGTATTGACATTAGCAATGATGATTCTGACTTGTTGCTCCTTAGGAATGGGTCACTTGCTCTTACTAGCTCGCTACCTCCATCGTTGTAGGAAGTTTGCGATCAAATTCAATATTCTGATTTTAGGAGTGTAATGGTTGGAAATCATAGTAAAATAAAAATTTAATAAGTTTGGAATTAGCATTTTAGAGTGTTTTTTGGGATCATTAACTTCATACTATCTTCTCTTTTGTAGGGGTGGTTGCATGCCAATTCTTTTGGTGTAAAATATCAGAATTATTAGATTTTGTTACCTATCTATGAATAAAAATTATTGGAGTGTGAGTTTGATATTTTTTGAAGATCTAAATAGTCAAGCTTGGTAAAGAAAAATCATGTCAAATAATATTAGTCTAGAACAAAATGAAGAGACACTTGATAGATTGTGGGCTAGATTAAAAAGAAAGGGTGATGGGAAATGTTAAATTGTTCTTGCAATAATTGCAAGGGCTTAAGGACAAGACAACTTTTAATCACAACATCTTTGAAACATTGTAGGTAGCATGGTCATATTGAAGGGGGGCATGATTATCATCCATTGGTAATTTGTTCATTATATGTGTTTATATTGATTGAATTTGTAAATGTTTATATTATTTTAACATATATATATAATCACTTGATCATGATCATGGTTTATTTGTGTCTATCATTATTATAAAGGTGGGGCACCCTAAGGCACATGATATGGATTATCACGGCCCAAAAAATGTGGTTTTGCAAGCAGACGAACATGGAGTTGTGAATATCAAAGATGAAGTTAATGATCCTACGGAAGAAGATGATTATGGGCCAAAAAATATAGTTGAAGATGATGGTACAAATACATTGATCCATGACACATTTAGTGGCAGAGCCGATCATGATGATCGAGATGACTTTGATGATGTTCATGATTTACTTGTACTTGAGAAGGCATACAAGCCCCTTTAGAAGGCTCCCAAACAACTCTTATCTCTAATGTATTGTTGTTGAACTTGAAGGTTATGAATGGTTTATCAAACATAGCAATCTCACGGATGTTAAGGTATGCCATATATGGGCATGTGCAGGATCATGGTATGCCAAAAAGTGGCAATGGAGGAAAAAATACGTGTTTCTACGACTCAAAAATGCGAAAATGGTGAGTTGACTTTTTGGAGCTGGGGTGACTACCGAGGCAGAGGGAAAACTTAGTTTTAGGAATCGGATATCCGATTTTGTTCAGTGTATAAACAAATCTCATTCCGACCCAAGCAAAAGGCTAAATCTCATTCCGACACAAGCAAAAGGAATCGGATATCCGATCCAAATCGGATATCCGATCCAAATCGGATATCCGATTTTGGTCAACTGTATATATAAAAAAAAGCCGCGACCAAAACTCATTCATTTTTATTTTCGGCTCATCGGCGGGGGGCGCATAGTGGAGAGCGAAATCCGATATCCGATTTGGAATCCACCTCTATCAGGTAAAATTTTTAATTTTTAATCAAATTTTCAATTAGATTTGTTTATTTTTAATTGATTTTTTTCAAAATATTGTTTTTTGGTAGAAAAAACTAGGGTTTTTTGGTAGATTTGCAAAAAAACATAAAAAATTGAAGAAAAATAGTAAGAAACTACTTTTTTTAAAAATGTAATGGCATTTCCATAGCATACAAACATTGAGAGCAAATAAAATACAGAGTTCAATCCATGAATTATAGAAAATAGATTTTTGTTGGTTATATTCATATCGCTGATTACATTGCACAAAACATACTACAACTGCATAAATATCAAATGGTGACAGTTGTCGATGCTACCACATTTTTCATACATGTCTACCAAAGCATTTTATCAAACAGTTCACTGCGTTGCTGCTATGGCTAACCCTAAAACAGGTGCTTATGAACAAGTTATGGATGCTTGGAAAGATCTATCAAAGCATAA
>VDFB02069504.1:0-32806 GCA_007258455.2 Sequoia sempervirens
GATAAAGGATTTCATCCCCTACAATTCGCATTATGCTCTTGCTGAAATGTTTGCAATGACTTAAGAAAAAACAACATCCAGTTGCTCATCATCCACCGTTTCTCCAACACCATCGCTGGTCGAGCTACTCTGAAAGATGGCTACAAGGGCCAAACACAGAAATGTCATATTGACTTGAGAAGGCTTCATCAGTGCACACAAGGCGAAGATGCCATCAAGGCAGAGAGTCTTTTCATTCATCGCCATCTTGCTCAAAAAACAAACAAGTGACAATCAACATGAGCTTAACATCATACAATGTATAACCTGCAAAACCAAAAAAGTTAGGAAATAATCTCCGCTGGACAGCAAAGCATCAAAAGTGAGAAAGATTAATAATCAGTCATGCTAATCTCTGTAAAGATCACCATAATGAAGGGTATTAAACCACTAAGGTATGATTTAACAACACTGTCCCATCCACATTATGAATAATGTCTTTCCTTGAATCCAGGCACCAGTAACAAAAACCTACCTTTAACCCAATGTTATCCACATACTACCATTGTTACAAAGATAATTCCTGCTCCACAATGGCTGCAATTGTTGGATAAAGCTTAATATTAGTGTCCTTAAAAATTTCAATATCCTTTCCAACACATCTCAAATTGGCTAGAGAATCGGCCAAATGATTTCCTTCTCAATAGGTATGGGAAATAATAATTGATTCAAAACAGGAGAATAAGTACCAACACCTTTGAAGAACATAATTAAGTTGCCAGTTAGTCCTAGATCGTTGTTTACATGTATTGATAATCAACAATGAGTCACCTTCAATTTGAAGTTTTTTAATACCAATGCTATGAGCCAAATTCAAACCATGCAAAAGAGCTTGCGCCTCAGCCAAATTATTCGTGCCCCTGGACAATTGAACTGATTTAGCTGCAAGTAAAAAACTCTTGTAATCACAAATACACATACTTGCCCCTGACACCCTAGGATTACCTCAAGAAGCACCATCAAAATTGAGTTTACAATAACTATCCTGGGGAGGTAACCACCTTACACTTTTCTTGTCAATTTTCTGTTTAGGAGGTTGCAACTTACTACCTTTGAATGGAAGCACAATGAATTGCCAAACCTTTAAAAACTGATTATCCAAACTTGTGAAAATGGAGGCATTCGATTTATGATTCTGAACATAAGAATCTCTTACAACAAATTATAAAGAAGCAAACCAACATAATTTTTGCATGTCACAAGTGATTCATCTTATTATTTTTAAAAATAATATTAAAATTAAACATATTACACTTGTGCTTCACCTTATTATATTTAGGAATAATACTAAAGATCTAATAATGATAGTTGTAAAAAAAGATTTTTTTTACAAATATAGTGCATAGATATAAAAATGCTATATCATTAAATTTGTTTAAACATAATTTATAATTTTGCAAGAGAAACTATATAAAAGTCTAACCAAATTGTCAACAAAAACAATTTGTTAGAAAATGTAATCCCAACATTGTTTTTTGTCTCCTCTATGTTAAAAAAAATGGTAAATTATCCCTTTTTTGCAGACTAAAATATTTAAGTGGGAGAAGTTAACATCATTAAAAAGGAATTTATTTATTTTTGTTCATATAAGGAAGTAATCTATTGTATCTTTCATTTTTATATTATTTATTTTTAATTTAAACAAAAACAATCACTAGGCTTCAATGATTTAATACAAAATGAATTGAACTTCAAACTTCCGACTATTGAAATTGAAAAAATCTTCACAAAAAATTGTTAAATTTTTTGAATTATTTTTTAAACACAGTGATCCTTAATTTTTTTTTTTTAAAAGTCTAAATAATTGGATAGTTCCACTAGACATGCCATATATATAAAATAAAGACCTTTTGTGATAGCAACTCAACTATAACATTGTTTAAGGATCATGTTTTTTATAAAAAAAGCAAACATATTGATATAGAGTATCACTTCATAAGAATGCTAGTCAATAATGGTGAAATATATTTAAAATTTTGTAGACAAAAGATTAGTATGTTGGTATCTTCACAAAGCCATTACCGGTAAAGGAGATTTTTTTTACCTAAGAGAAAATTTGGGCATGATTGACCTATTGCTCTTAGTAGTTAGGAATAGAGTGAGTGTTGAATTTCTAATCCTGTCTATTTACATTTAAGTTCATTTTATTTTTCTTTCATTTCAAGATTTTGAAAAATATTTTCTTAATAATTGTGAATCTCCTTTCTTCTTAGAAGGACAATATGTTTATGTAATTTGCAATTGCCTTCCCTTAGCTTATTAAAGAAGACAAGCTATCTCTAGAATTTATAATATTTTAATAATTGTTTTAGGAATTCTCTAGAAAGTAAAAGAGTGAAGAAGTCTATAAGCAATAGTCTCATTTTTGTAAAAGAGGAAAATGATTTGAAAGCATTGTTATTTATGAGCTCTTTTATATAATTTGTGTCTACATTTCTTTAGTTTGTTGAAGAAAAATTATTTCTAAAATTTATATTATTTTAATATTTATAATAGGAATTATCTAAAAAGTGAAAGAGTGAAGGAGAATTCTATAATTGATAGTCTCATTTTTGTAAAAGAGGAAAAAGATTAGAGAGCGTTGTTATTTATGGCTTCTTTTATGTACTAGTCTTATTTATATAATTTGTATGTGCATTCCTTTAGCTTGTTGAAAAATTCAAATTATTTATAGAATTTTTATAATATTTTAATGTTTTTTAGAAGTTTTGTGGAAAGTGAAAGAGTGAAGGAGAATAAACAAAGGAAATAAACTATAGAAGAGCTGAAGAAAAACTCACAAATACCTTAATTTTATTAACATAAAACAATACATATTTATACATAAATTATACCCAACAACCTTCCTAAAAACTATTAACTAGTTCAATAGCTAGTTGTAGCTGATCGTCAACAAACTAAGGTTTGACAACAAACTAGACTCAAATGGACATGTCTAGCAAACTAGATTCAAATGGAAACGTCTACATAAAATTCAGTTATTGACTTATTCTGTAACGCCCCGCCACGCAACCCTAGAGGAAGTTGCAATTTACTACTCAAACGTACTATTTTTTTTTTTGTTTAAGTATAATAAACATGCAAGATCACTATCCAGTGCCAAAAACCTCTAAGATTACGAGACTGAGATTACTTAAAACCCAATCAAGAAACATGAATTAAAAACATAACATTTAATTACTTAACAAATTAAATACTCA
The DNA here is from genome assembly GCA_007258455.2 of Sequoia sempervirens. Taxonomy (NCBI): domain Eukaryota; kingdom Viridiplantae; phylum Streptophyta; class Pinopsida; order Cupressales; family Cupressaceae; genus Sequoia; species Sequoia sempervirens. The sequence continues at coordinate 3,240 of VDFB02069504.1, forward strand.
TACATTCCATACATGACAATATTACAAAAAAGGCATAAGAGATACCACATAACTCTAATAATATAATTTACAATATGATTACAAAACTCATCCCCCGAATGAGGTAATTCCAATAACCAAGGTTACAAATTACAACTTCCACTTCGATATAAGAGGGGTAATAAATTACAATAATAACTGAAAGAATAAAGCATGAAGGTACTGGATCCCATGAGCTCTCCAACTGGAAATCTCATCCACACTAACAAGAAGACGACCCAACGGATTTAGGAGCATGTTCCACCCAACCATGTGATACCCAAAGGCTCACCCCCCGTGCTAGGAGATAGTAACAAGGAATTCCTATACAAGACCATCCACTTCTAGACACAGGCTAACTCACACTGACATAACCAAACACATGAACCAAACATCCATAAAGATAACACAAGTACAACTCCAACATCATTGACATAGGTCACATTGCTTCCAGAAATAAAATAGATCGAGTATGATAAGAAGACCATACACATAAAACCAAATACCAACTGTTGTCGTAGAAAGAGTGTCATCACACAGCTCGTCATGGGATCTCCTTTGGGAATCTTCCTAGGCTCCGACCCCCACTATGGGTTGTCCTGGTGGCCTCTACTGAATCCCGACACCCATACTCACTCATGTGGAATCAAATACCTCTCGTAAAGACAAGATAGATGACCTTGCCATTCCAGGCCTTCCCGTCTCATCCCAAGTCTATACAAGCCCTTGCGTCCATGAGCGACTCAATTATCTTAATTAATGTGAAATACCACCTAACTTCTAAGTACATTAATTTAGTTATCACTTGATTAAACCACTTCTGAAGGTTTCCCAGTTTACCTCTTTGGGCTCTGGCCCCTAATAGAAGCCACTCTTCTACTTGACAACAAACCAACACGAAACCAATCACCAAGGATGCCAAAAGGCATACAAACAAGATAACGATCACTCCAACTCTAGAAGCAACATATAATGAAAACCCACTCCAAACACTGGAGGCAACAAAAATCAAAACCCTCTCCAAACACTGGAGGCTACAAAGGTCAAAACCCTCTCCTAATTCAAAGGAGGCACAAAACATCCCCGTTCGTGAAAACTGGGTAAAACAACGGGTACATTAAGACGCACTATCCAAGGCAAAAATGAAGGTTGACTAACACATTACGACATCCCTCAATTAAATGAAAATCCCAACTGGAAGACTTAGATAATCAAATCACTCCAAATAGAACAAGCAACTCAATTAAAGAGTTCCCTAGCTTCTGGAAGCAAAACTTAGCACTACCAAGGTACACTCATAAATTTACAATCATAACAATATTGCCCATACAATACCAATATGAATCCGCTTAAACAAACAATCATATAAATACACGTTCTTTAAAAACTAAGGATGTCTTTCGACATAACGATATTTTCTCATAAACATGAACCAAAGTCCATAAATACATCATACACTTAATCTTTTAACTATACATATACATTCTAGACATTATAATTTTTCATGAACCTTATCTATTCCTTGCAGTATAGAAAGCAACCATCATTCCCTATTCACCATTTAAGGCAATAGAATATAAGAACTTTTAAATAATATTATACCCATTATAATAACATCATAATAAAATAACTCTTTTCTTTACACATATTAAATATAATCAATTTTACTCCTAATTAGAATCCATATAACTTAACTACGAACATAATCCTCACATTTAACAAATCATTTTACAAGAACTTCAAGATTCCATTAAATCAACAAGTCGTTGTAAACACATTAACCATATTTGTTTCAATTACAATCCCTAACCCTTAACCAATATTTAATTATTACACTAACCTTAATTCCCAAAGTACAATAGCACTAATTCTAAAATTGAAACTTGCATACACCTTCCAACTCAAACACAATTATACTAATTAATTTTCACGTGTTCCATAATACTAAAATATTATTCTTTATTCAAATCTGATAGAAATAAATATTATTTAAGGAATTCTCATTCCCAATAATTAAATTTAAAATAAAAGCTTTAACTTAAACATCACTTAGGAAGCATCTCAGGTGATTCAATAACCCATCATTAGGATATTCTAAATCCAAGCAAAGCAATGGCATAGCGCAAGTAATCAAGTAAATAATTAGCAATAATTGCGCATACTCGAAAATCAATCAACTTTCATTGGTAACTTACGAAATATTATAACTAATAAGTTTATTCCATTTTCTCAATTTATTCATAATGATCAAAGCAATTTTTATTTTATTCTAAAATTCATTTCCGCATTCATCATAGTAAAATACCCAACTTAAAATAATTATATTTAAACATAAATATATATATTAAATAAAATCCACCATTTAAACTTCCAAACAATATTTTAATTATATTCCAAATATTTAAAATATATAATATATGTATTACATATATTATATATATTAAATAATAATAAAAAATAACATATTATAAATGTAAATATATATATATATATATAAACCAAAAGCAAATGAAAAAACATTAGGGCAAACCCCTAACAAGGGAGGGGACGCAGCCCTGGCTGTGCCCAGCCTCCCCTGTTGGAGGCAGCGTTGCTTGTGGCAGCGCCTTCCCCACAGACTGTGGGAGGCGCTGCCACAGCAGCGACCTCCCCCTTGGGGTTCGGCTGGGGTAGCCATGGCTACCGCCGCCCCCCCAACAAAGCTTCTATGAATTTTTTTTTTTATAAAACACGAAAAACGAAAAACGCATCCCCTGTTCCTGCGTTTTTCCCAGAAGACCAGATAACAAGAATATATTTATATATAAAATATACATATATATATGTATATATATTCATATATATATTATGTAATTTTGCTTATCAATAGTTAAATAGAGAAAAATCTGTCCTCAGAAAACACAATAAAAGAAAACATTTAATCACAATTTCATGTGCACAAATTTCAAAAGGTTTTCCAACTTCAAACAGAGATTTTTCAAGATCTTTTGTTCCTTTTTATTTCTATTGTTTGATTCTTTCATTCCAAAGAGGTTTCCAGATTTGTTTTCTAAACTTGCATTCAAATTGAAACCAAAATTTTAAAACTTCAAAACAATTAAAACCAGAATAAAACCTGTGATCATGAACTTGAAGAACAGTTGATGTTGAGTTCCTCTGCAGATTCCACTCCTCCACCATTCCATCCCAAGATCTCCACCTTCAAACCAAGATTGAATCCAAAACCCCAAAACCCTGTTTTCTTTTTGCAACCAAATCTCCCCATCCAAAAACCAAAAACCAGAAAATGAAAATAAAACCCCAAAATGAAATAATTATCTCCCCCAAACTCAAATTCAAATTCAAAAAATGAAATTTCATGGTTTCTCCAAATCCTCCCCAAATTGAGTCAACTCTTCTAAAATATTTTTTCCACCCAAAGTTATTATATTTTTGAAGATATTTGAATTTTAAATAACTTAAAACAAAATTCCAATCTCCAAATAAAACTTACTACATTTAAAATTTTCTTTTCAAACAAAAGAATTTAAACTTTTAAAACTTTCTTTCCAAAAATAAACTAACACTTTTAATTCAAAAGAATAACTTAATCAATTCAACACAATTAATTTAATTAATCAATAAAATAAATCTAATCCGATATTAAATTATTTTATTAATTACATTAAATTATTTAATAAATTTAATAACTTTTTTTTTTAACAATATAGCCAGATTTATTTACACAACTTAACTACAAAAGCCATTTATTTACTTTTATATCTTGAATTTAAATAAAAACCAAGGTGAAAGGGGCCAACATATAACAACTACACTTGACTACGACTCGACGACACACCATGACCAGGGGGATGACTTGGCACGGAAAACCTAGCTACTATCTCCCAATCGATTACCGTTGGTCAATAGACACGCTCAGACCTGTGAAACCAGGTGGAGTCGATGTCCTGTACCTGCAGTCCTGCAAACAAAACGAGTGTCGAACATGCATATAACATAGTAGACACACCGTGAAGGGGAAATCGCGGAATCATAGGCGCTCGCATGCGAGTGATGTAATCCCGTCCCCTTCACCAATACAGTATTACTAACTGACGAATCTAACATCAATAATATAATCAAAAGCATAAAGCATCGTTAATTTCAAATATCTGCTAAGCTAATCCAAAGCATGCCTTAATGATAACGTCGAAGTAAAATGCCATCACAACAAAATAGAACATTCACATCGCTTAACAGTCAGCGATCAAATAGCAACCAAGCACCTTAATCCAAGTGTTAACAGAAACAAGGCATAACATAGAAAAAACATTGTTTGATCAACAGAGCACAAAATGGAGGGGTATTACATATTCCAACACACCCCCTTAAGGAATAAAAGAATTTTGATGGATTTCTAACATATCTCTATTTACAAACTTTATCTTGTCGAATGGATTAGTGAATACATCATCCATATTATTATTTATGTTACAATATTGTAGCTCTATCACTTGAGATTGAATCTTCTCTCTTAAAAAATGATGTTGAGTTTCAATGTGCTTTGATCTTGCATGATAAACTGAATTGTTTGCCAACTTGATTGAACTTTGATTATCACACTTGATTAGATTTGGTCCTTGCTTTTGTCCCATATCTTCAATAATATGCCTTAGCAAATAGTTTCACAAGTAGCACTACACAATGCTTTGTGTTTGGCTTTAGTAGATGATAAAGAAATAGTTGGTTGCTTCTTATTACTCCAAGAAACAACACCAGATCCTATGTTGAATGCATAACAAGTTGTTGATTTGCGATCATCTAGATCACCTATCCAATTAGATTCTGAATAACCTGTGAACTCAACATTGAAATGGTTAATATATTCAATGCCAAAATCTATGGTACCTTGTAAGTATCAAATGACTCTCTTTGTTGCTTTCCAATGAGGCTCAAGAGGCTTAGCCATGAATTGGAACTTAAGTATGCTAACTGAATATGCAATATCAAGGCTTGTAGTAGTCAAGTAGTTCAAACTTTCCACCATCTGTCTATACAAAGTCCCATTGACTTTTGTAGCATCATTATCACTAGAAAACTTAACATTTTATTCTAATGGAGTAGACAATGCTTTACAATATTGCATATTAAACCTTTGAATCAATTTCTTTGCTTGCTTTCTTTGAGTAATCAAGGTCTTACCATCTTGTCTCCATACTTCAATTCCTAAACAATAATACATTTTAGCAAGATCCTTCATTTCAAATACATGTGATAATTTTTTATTTATTTTATCAATCAACTCTACAACACTTCCTGTTATGATTAAGTCATCCACATACAATGAAATCAAAATAACATTCCTATATTCATCTTTCTTTATGTACAAATTAGGATCATTTTTACTCATGACATACCCTTGTTGAAAGAAGAATTTATCAGTTTTTTCATACCATAACCTTGGTGCCTGTTTGAGACCATACAATGCTTTCTTTAACTTGCATACCAAATGTTCTTTTCCCTTCTTTATAAAGCCTTCAGATTGAACAAGATATACTTCTTATTTTAAATCACCATTAAAAATGATGACTTAACATCTATTTGATGTAAATCCCAATTAAATTTAGTAGCAAGTGTAATCATGAGCCTAATAGTATTCATTTTAGCAATGAGTGCAAATGTATCCTCATAATCTATTCCTTCTTTTTTGTGAATATCCTTTTGCAACCAATCTATCTTTGAATTTATCAATAGTACCATAAGCTTTAAACTTAGTTTTGAGCAACCATCTAGAACCTATAGGAATTTTATTTTTAGGTAATTTAGTTAATTCTCAAGTGCCATTATCCATAATTGAATCATATTCTTCTTGCATTGCATTCATCTGTTCTTTATGATTCTTAGCTTCTTCATAATTATGAGGTTCATCTATACTCATTACTTGAGCCATAAGAGCATAGTCATTATACCTAGCCGGTGCCTTGGTTTGCCTCATTGATCTTCTCAATGCTTCATTGTTGGATGGAGTAGCTTCACTTTGCCTTGTTTCATGTCCACTTTGATCATGAGTTTTTTGATCATCAATATTTGAACTTTCACTATCTTCTTCAAGTAGTTTCTATGGAGTAGTTCTTTCTTCCTTTTCTTCCTCTTGAACACCATCTGCAAATTCATAAAATATTACATCTCCACTAGCAAGCACTCCATGAGTAGTAGGATTATACATTTTATAGGCCTTGTGATTTGCACAATAACCAATGAATATATATTTGATTGACCTAGCATCAAGTTTCCTCATATTTTCTTTTGAAATATGACAAAATGCCTTACTTCCAAAAATTCTCAAATGACTAACAATAGGTTTAGTACCTATGAAAGTATTATAAGGAGTTTTATTTGCTAAATACTTGGTTGGTCTTTAGTTCAACAAATAAATAGCTGTACTAACTTCTTTAGCCCACAAATTATTAGGGAGATTCCTTCCTTTGAGCATACTCCTAGCACACTCAACTATGGTTCCATTTTTCCTCTCAGCCACACCATTTTGATCTAGAATATGAGGAATCGTATATTGCTTGATAATACCATTACCTATACAATATTTCACAAAAATATCTGAAGTGTATTCCCCCTTGATCTGATCTAAGAATTTTAATATTGCGAATTGTTTGTTTTCCACCATAATTTTAATTTCTTTGAAACATTTAAACACTTCACTCTTATTTTGTAAGAGATAGACCCAAGTATATCTAGTGCTATCATCAATAAATATAAGAAAATAAGAAGCTCCACCAAGTGACTTTGTTTGCATGGGACCACACACATTTGTATGTACTAATTCAAGAATGTTTCTTTGCCTTTGATTTGAATTTATTGGAAATTCACTTCTATGTTCTTTACCCAATACACAACCATCACAACTAATGTATTCATTCTTTAATATTGGAAGACCTTGTATCGTATCTTTTCTTTGTAGAGAAATAAGATCTTGAAGATTTGAATGACCATACCTCTTGTGTCATAGTTCTTCAGTTGATACACATGTAGAAGCCATTGCTTAATGACTTTCTACTTTAAAATTAAGTTTATAGAAACCTTGTATTCTGATTCCTTTAGCAATCACATTATAGTGATCTTTCATATCCTTTACTTGGCAACTTGTCTTCAAGAATTCAACTTTTAAACCTTTATTAGCAATATGGCTGAAACTAATATTATTTTTTTCTTAGTTCCTAGGACATATATTACATTTGCAAGTTGCTTTACATTTCCGTTAGGCAATGACATACTTATATCACCATAAACTTTTATGTCATGAGACCTATCATCTCCTAAATAGATCTTACTAGACCATCATTTTTCTCATGAAATTGTTTAACCAATTTCTATGACATGACATATGAATTGATGCCCTTGAATCTATGAACCAATTATTACAATCATATGTTTTAGCAAAAACAACGGCATCTGAAATAAACAACTTTAGATTATGAAGGTTATCACTTGTCTCATCCTCACCTTCACATAATTACTTTCATTTTTATAATTTTTAGACTCATTAAATTTCTTTTTTCGACATTCATAAGCATAAAGTCAAAAATTTTCACAATAGTTATAATTTCCATTTTTCTTTACATTAGAATTTGATTTAGATGAAGCTCCATCTTGATGCCTTTTTGTCATCAAATTTAACTCCTTTGTTCTTTTCCCATTGTTTTCCTTTGTATGGCTTCTTGTCCTTGGCCATCAAAGCTGAATCTGCAATATGAAGTCTGTTGTCCGCATGCATCTTTCCCTCCTCTTTTTGTAGAAGAATACCTGCTAAATTTTCAAAAGAAGATGCATTTTCTTTTGCAGCCAAATTGGTAAAGAACACGTGGTAATCATTAATCATTCCATTCAAAGTAGCAATAACTAAATCACTACTTGAAACTGGTTCACCAATGTCAACTAATTTATCCTTAGTTCCTTAATTCTGAATAAATAGTCACATAATTACTTTCATTTTTATAATTTTTAGACTCATTAAATTTCTTTTTCCGACATTCATAAACATAATGTCCAAAATTTCCACAATATTTATAATTTCCATTTTTCTTTACATTAGAATTTGATTTAGATGAAGCTCCATCTTGATACCTTTTTGTTCTTTTCCCATTGTTTTCCTTTGGATGGCTTCTTGTCCTTGGCCATCAAAGCTGAATCTGCACTATGAAGTCTGTTGTCCACATGCTTCTTTCCCTCCTCTTTTTGTAGAAGAATACCTGCTAAATTTTCAATTGGTAAAGAACACTTGGTAATCATTAATCATTCCATTCAAAGTAGCAATAACTATATCACTGCTTGAAACTGATTTACCAATGTCAATTAATTTATCCCTTAATTCCTTAATTCTGAATAAATAGTCACTAATACTTTCATTTGCTTCCATTTTGATTGAAAGTAATTTACTCTTTAAAAATATATTGTATGTCATACAAACCTTTTAAAGTTGTCCATGTACCAGTAGAGGTACTGATATCACTAATATGAGGGATGATGGAATCCTTTACAAACATCCATAAGAAAATCTTGGCTTTGCATTCTATTTTCTCCCAATCTTGGGCAACTACTTGTGGCATTGTGGGTTTGGTCTCCGTACCATTTCCAATGCTCCAAACATTGTACCCTTCCATTAGGGTCTGTGTCTCGAACTTCCAATTAATATAACTGAAACCATCTAATTTATTTGATTCTGTTGGATATGATTTAGATAAAATGACATTTTAAAGAGACCAAAAAAATTATGAAATTTTACCAGTCCCTCAACCCAAATTAGAATGTTGGTCATACAAAGGTTGCAGTTTCTGAGCAAATCAACTCAAACGTGGCAGCTTCACAGCTTCAGAACACTTCAATAGTCACAACTTTCCTCTTCACAATAGGCTTTGGCTTGACAGCAGAAAGTTTAGAAACAAACTTGGTGGCAGAGGGTACCTTCTCCTTTTGATTGGCGCTCCCTTCAATGGCTAAAACACAGCAATGGAAAAACTGTTTAGACTGGCTTTGCTTAGGAGCCTTAGGCACAGTCACAATTAGCACGCTTCAATCACACACTAGTGCTTAACTCAGCCTCTTTGCGACTCCAATGTTCAGCAACCACCCTTGAAGATTGCAGCAGCAGCTGCTCAATTGCAATATTCAGCAACAAAGCTCCTCACCCAGCCGCTGGCTTTGATACCAAAACAGAGGAAATGAACTGTAGAAGAGCTGAAGAAAAACTCATGAATACCTTATTTTTATTAACAGCATAAAACAATACATATTTATACTTAAAATAGACCCAACAACCTTCCAAAAAAACTGTTAACTAGTTCAACAGCTAGCTGTAGCTGATCGACAGAAAACTGAGGTTTATTGACAGCAAACTGGACTCAAATGGACACGTCTACATAAAATTCAGTTACTGGTTTATTCCAACAAGAATTACATAAGTGATAGTCTATTTTTTTAAGAGAGGAAACAAATTAAATAACATTCTTAATCTGCAACTTTTTTCAATAAATTTTTGCTTCAAATTTATGTGCTATTTATTATCTTTATACATCAATATATTAATTTTTATACATTATTACACACTCTTAATAATCTGTTGTTCTAACAAAAGGAAATGCTATATGTAATTGTTGTAGACAAGTAACACACTTTGATACAACAATTTTGCTCCCATACCTACAATATAGAATGCAATATTCTCAAATTTATGTGCTATTTATTATCTTTAAACATTTTTTCACTAAAAAAGGGGTAAAAATTTATTCAAACTAAAACAAAGAAGTGCAAAGTAAGGGCATTACACACCCCTGTCAATCTCCACTAAGTGGTCCAACTTTTGTGACAAATCCGGGGTAATTAATCTCTATCCACAATGTTCCAATTCTGCAGATGATTGGAGGCCCATTTGGCCAAACAATCCACAACTCGGTTCCATTCTCTAGGAATGTGATAGAAAGTAACAAATTCCAAGGAAGCACACAGATTAAGAATCTGTTTTATAATCAAAGCTAAATGCCAACTGACATCTTCTAATTGTTGTCTCTTCAACAAAGTCACCACAACCTTAGAATCAGATTCACAAATGATCCGTCTCCACCCAAGAGCGCAACCACGCTCCATAGTATAAAAAATGGCAAGAACCTCCATCACATTGTTAGTATGTAGATCCTTATAAACATAAAAGATAAACTGAACAGTCCTAGAACTATTCCCCCAACACCCCCAATACCAGCATAACCAAGATTTCCCTGAGAAAAAACATCCGTGTTGATTTTCAACACACCCTGTGGAGGAGGACACCAACGCCCCTCCCTATTTATCTTTCAAAGAGGATGGCTACATCTATTTCTCATAATCTGGCCAACACCCTTCGCAACACCACTTTGAAGAGGAAGATTGAGACGTTTGCAACAGACAACATCTCCCGGATCCACACCCTCAGCCAAGTCACACTTAGCTGAAATAGTTTCTCCCAAAGAATGAAGAATTTTTCACCACAAATGTTGGACAATCAACTTCACATCTTGAAAAATCCTGCGATTCCTCTCCAGCCAAATATGCCAGATAATAAAGGTCGGTCTGAGAGCCCAAGTAACTTGAAGAATAAAAGTTTTAATAGGGGCCTTGCCCCACCGAGCAAAGAATTGAGCCAAAGAGGAAACATGTCAGCAAGCTTGGTTCCACACACCCCACTAGAAGTGCCATATCTCCCTAGAGAAGGAACATTGGAAGAAGAGATGAGAGATACTCTCCTCACTATTACAACACAAAACACACATCGAGGGACTCTGGAATCCACGCTTGTACAAGTTATCCCAAGTAAGACACTGGTTCTGGACCACCAACCACATAAAAAAATTGCACTTGGGCCAAAAAAATTTGTTCCACACATGTTTCCACCAAGAAACTTCAGTGTCCCCAAACATCTGCCTAACCAACTTAACATAACCCGATGAAACAGAGTATTTACCAGACAAATCATTATTACTCCAAGCCAAGACATCATGCCCCACCAAGGTGTTGCATTCACACGAGGCAAGAATCTGAGCCAACTCTTGCCTATCCTCCTCCAACCCTCCTGGCAGCCAATCAAAGGAGTGCTTCCATCTAAGACTAGCAGCCAACCCAAAATTCTGAACAGTCTTATAATCTTCAATCGTATTCCAACCCGCAATAGTAAAATGTTCACAAAGAGGTTGGAGGTGAGGATAAGCAGAAAGGATAGGAGGATGACCATCCCAAGAATCCCACCAAAAAAGAGCCCGAGAACCCATATGATAGATCCAAAAAAACCCCTTCTTAACCAACTGAGCCCCCATTTTTAGAGTATGTCAAATCATAGATCCCCTTCTCTCTAAAGGGAAGTGAGGAACATCAAAAGTTTTAACATCCTTAAGATATTTATGGGTGAGAATACGGCCCCAAAGCTGATGTTGACTAGTACACTAACGCCGATATAACTTGACTGCAAGAGCTTTCCCATTCAAAATAGAAAATCGTAAGCCGAGGCCCCCCTCTTTCTGTGGCTTGTACACAGTTCCCACTTAACAAGATTGAACATAGGTGTCTGCAAGTTACAACTCCAAAGAAATTGTCGTGAGAGAGCATCAAATTCCCTAAGGAAATACAAAGGAGCAGCCTGAACAAAACACCGGTAAATAGGGAGAGCCTGGGTAACAAACTTCAAAAGAGTCACTCTTGCGGCAGTAGATAACCAACGATGAGTCCAATGAGTGACCTTACTGTGTAGCTTATCAAGCAAATTCTGCTAGGAAGACCTGGGTTGCCTACCAACAGCAAGAGGAATTCCCAGATAAACAAAGGGAAGAGACCCAATCTGAAACCTCAAAATATTTGCAATTCATCGTTGAATAGCTTGAGGAGTATTAAAAACGTAGATAGACGATTTGTGCTCATTGATTTTCTAACTCGAAGCAGCAAGGTAAATATCCAAAGCTCGCCTAAAAGAAATAGCCTCCTGAAGGTGAGCTCTCCCCATAAGAGAGTGTCATCAACAAATTGAAGATGAGAAAACTGTGGCAGCCCATTGCCCCAACACCAACCTTGAATCATGCCTTGGGAAACCCAAGACTTAAGAAATCTGCCCAAAGCCTCAACCATAATAATAAACAGATAAGGAGAGAGAGGATCTCCTTGACAAAGGCCCCTGGAAGCTCCAAAAAGCTCAGAAGGTTCCCCATTCATAATAACAGAAAAAGAGGAAGAGGTAACACACCTCATAGTCCAACTGACCCAATCTGGACTAAAACCAAAGCCTAAGAGAATTCTCTGCAAAAAACGCCACTTAACTCTATCATAAGCTTTGGCCATGTTCAATTTGATGAACATAGATTTCTCCTTAGAAGTCGCGATAGAGTGAATGACTTCAGAGGCAACCACCACCCCATCCAGGATCTGTCTACCAGTCACAAAACCCCCTTGCTCCTCAGAGATCACAAAAGGAAGACAAACTTTGAGCCTCTCTACAATCAATATAGTAATAATCTTGTACACCACATTACAAAGAGCAATAGGTCTAAAGAATTCGAGGTGATCAACACCTTCCTTTTGAGGAACGAGAACTAGGAAAGTAGAATTCAAAGCTCGAAGCATTTTCTTATTGCGAAGAGATTCCTGGGCAACCTCTAACAAATCTAAACTTATAACCAAAATTCCTGAAAAAATTCAACAAGAAATCCATCAGGACCTGGAGCTTTACCTTTATTCATCCCAAAAACAACCTCTTCCAATTCAGACAAAGAAATCAAACAGATGAGGAAATCAATAATATCAATTTTCATACGTTATTACACATACCCTTAATAATCTATTTGTTCTAACAAAAAAAAATGCTATATGCAATTGTCGTAAACAAGATACAACAATTTTCCCCCATACCTACAACATAGAATGCAACAAATATACTTCACTAGTAACAATTTCCAAGCGAACAAAATAAAGCAAAGGGAAATGCACAATAGAAAGAGAAGAGAGATAAAACAATTAAAGGAAAATAATACTTATGCATTTAGAGAATGCTACAATGCTTGAAATTCCCATAAGCACCGTGTTGGTAGTTTTTCAGATCGCTTGATTAACATAAACATTGTCAATTCTGTAGAATTCTTCGCAGCACGTCAGAAATTCATTTGAGTTCCACAACTAGGGGAGAGGGGCCAATAGTCGTGCACCCTAACTTTGCGCTTCTAATTATCCTACGTCGAAATTTCAAATCACTCTCAATTTTTTACAGCAGCTTACTTGGCAAGTTCTCTGCTTATAACTAAGGTTTCAGGGCCACATCATCAAATATGATGCCACATCAGCATGTTTTTTGTCAAGGTGTCCAAAAATGCCCCAAAAAATAGTGAGACCAATACTCGTGCATTACATCATGGGTAGTTGAGCACTGATGTGGTATCACATGATTGGTTGCTGTTTAGATCAAAAGCATACCTTTTGTTTAATTATGGATAGTCAAATCACAACTATTGGACATTATATAAACAACTATTGGGTATTATAACCACGATTGACTACACGACTATTGGACCCCACACGACTACTGGCCCCTCTCCCCTATTATTACAAGAGTGAGAAGAAGTTTAATATCATTATTTCTGCCATAAATTTTTCTAATGTATACTTGGTTTTAAATTTGCTCACATATACCAATGATGAAGGAAAATGCGGAGGCAGGTAGTAGCATCGTTTGAAGCGTCACGAAGTTGTCCTTACTGCTCATAGAAGTAGCAAAATGGTATATAGTTTCTGCCATATAACAATATGTGCTACTTCTTATATAGGTACTGGTCACTTGATACGAGATCGTTCTGAAGGTGAATAATGGCAAACAACTTGAACTAGCTACGTGGTCTTCAAATTCCCTCTCTGAAAGTTTTTGGAGTACGTTCAGCAGTTAAGCTTTCGATATCATTAAAAGTTGAGCGTCAAAAGAAAATTCTTTTTATTCTTTACCGAAACTCTATGGAGTATCAGATGTTGAGTAATGCTTAAAGCAGTAGGTTTTTCTAAGGTTCTATGCCATTAATTTTGTATTAGTAGCATTAAAGGTTTGTTATGTAGCAAAAACGATCTTAAAATTTTGTAGGATCAAGGATAAAAGCATTGCCCTTAAAGATGCTTTTGTGTTTGATTGCATCTTCTATTGCATTTAGTATATTTGAGGGTTCTTGAATGCATCTAGTTTCAAGAGTGTGTCGCTCACAGGAGTGTGGTTTGAGGTCTTAAACTCATTCAATGTTAACCTATTGATTTGAGGATTTTTTTTTTTTGTTTTTTCACAGGACCTAGTAGCTTGGACCTTTGAGGGTTCTTCCTTTATTTATAAATGGATTCCAGGTTACATGATCAAGGTATTTTGATTTCCAGATGTCCACTCAAACGACCTGCTTTGGAGAGAAAGATTAAGCACTATTCCAACTTACATCAAATTTTATTAGTGGGGGAAGGGGACTTTTCATTTTCTTTAGCTTTGGCCAGTGCCTTTGGTTCTGCAGACAACATGGTTGCCACCTCTCTTGACAGCAGAGGTCTAAAATCTTCTCTCCAAGTTTTTTTTCTATTGCCTGTTTTCCTTAAACTATTGCCACGTCCTCAATATTCTCTGTTTCGTGCTTGGTAGTATTCTGCTTGTGTACTTAATACTTATATGTCTCCCAACAATGCAGATAAAATCTTAAGTTCGTATGGGTCAGGCCAAAATAACCTTCATAATTTGGAGAAGCGTGGAGCAATGATATTGCATGGTGTCGATGCAACAACAATGAATAAGCTTGAGATTATAAGGGAGAGGTTGTTTGATAGAATTGTCTACAATTTCCCTCACGCAGGTTTCTTTGGGAAGGAAAGTGATAAGAAACTTATCAGGTAACTTTCTTCAATTTTAAAACCTTTCCTAGTGCAATAAAATTTAACAATATGAAATTAAAATTTATTTAAATAAAAGGGATTTCCATTGACTGTAATGCAACATGTAGCCGCTTTCAATTTAGATGTTTTATAGTTGACCTGAACTCTGTTTGTTCGACAGAAAGCATCGCCATTTGTTGAACATGTTCTTCAAGAATGGAATGGCCATGCTTAACAAAATGGGAGAAATCCATGTCACGCACAAAGAAAAAGATCCTTATGACAAGTGGAAGCTAGTGGAGCAAGCAGAAAAATGTGGGTTGCTTCTAAAAGAATCGGTAAACTTCCACAAAGCAGATTATCCTGGCTACACTAATAGAAGAGGAGCTGGACCCGACATTGGCGAGACTTTCTTCTTGGGAGAGTGTCGGACTTACATGTTCGTCCAACGGTAAAATTATTTCATGTAAATCTCAGTATTTCTTCTTTTGGTTTGCATGCATGTGCTAATGTATTTTTCACTTATATATTGTATCTCTCTTTTGGCATCTCCGGCTTTAACGACCAAATGCATTCTGCTTATAGCGAATTCATAACCACGCCTACTATGTTGCCCAAAATTTCTTCACAAGATCATCCAAAGAGCCTTAAAGCAGCTATTTTGGAGCTTGAAACTGAAAGGCAAAACAGACAGGCAGCTGAAACCGCAAGGGCAAATTTGGAGTTTTCATTTAATGAGTTGAGGACAGTTGTAGATAAAGCATTAAAGGAAAGAGATGAATTTAGAAGGAAAAAGGATAAAGCTTTGCGAGAAAAGGCAAATATTACCAAACAATTATCTGAAGCATTAAGATTGAAAGAGTATGCAGCTAAGCAAAAAGATGTGACTATTTTGGAGCTTGAATTTGAAAGGAAAGCCAGAAATGATGCTGAATCTGCAAGGGCAAATATTGAGGGTTCACTTAACCACTACAAAGCGTCAGTATATGACTGGGAACTCAAGAAAATGAATCAACTAGGGAGACAAAGAGATGATGCTATCTATCAAAAAGAAGCAGCCTGCAGGGAAAAAGAAAAGATTGCCAAACGACTAGATGAGGCCATGAGATTAAAAGAGGAAGCAACTGATGAAAAAGAAAAGATTTTGAGGGAACGCAATTACCTTGCCAACCAAGAGGCGAAAGTGAACGAACAATTGCTAGCTGAAGCTTTGAGATTGAAAGAAGATGCAGTTAAGCAAAGAGATGCGACTATTTTAGAGCTTGAATTTGAAAGGAATGCCAGAAAGGATGCTGAATCTGCAAGAGAAAATATTGAGGGTTCGCTCAACTACTATAAAACGTCAGTATATGATTGGGAACTCAAGAAAATGAATCAACTAGGGAGACAAAGAGATGATGCTCTTTATCAAAAAGAAGCAGCCTGCAGGGAAAAAGGAAAGATTGCCAAACAACTAGATGAGGCCATGAGATTAAAAGAGGAAGCAATTGATGAAAAAGAAAGGATTTTGAGAGAACGCAATTACCTTGCCAACCAAGAGGCGAAACATAACAAACAATTACTAACTGAAGCTTTGAGATTGAAAGAAGATGCAGTTAAGCTAAGAAATGAGACCATTTTGAAGCTTGAATTTGAAAGGAAAGCCAGAAAGGCTGCTGAAGATGAAAGAGCAAATATTGAAGTTTCATTTAACCCCTACAGGGCATCAGTATATGACTCAGAATTCAAGAAAGTAAATCAACCAGGGAGACAAAGGGATGATGCTCTTTTTCCAAATGAAGTAGCCTGCAGGAAGAAAGAGAAGATTGCAAAACAGGTATATGAGCCCTTGCTATTAAAAGAGGAAGCAACTAATGAAAAAGAAAGGATTTTGAGCGAACGCAATGATCTTGCCAACCAAATGGAAGAAATTAGTTGTTGGAATATTTTTGCTTATTGGTTTCGTCTTTAAAATTATTTCTTCAATGTACATACAGTCCGAAGAAATAAGCCTAAAAGAACGAGTTCTCGTACTGAAAACTATACACGGTGTAGCTTTTGTTTATTAATCTTATAATTATTAAGTTGAGCATTTCAAGTTACTTTTCCAATGACACAATCTTAGTTTAAGATGACTGTCAGATTTTAAGTTTTAGCTTAACTGTAGTGGCCTCAGCGTTATGATTTTAAAATTTGCCTGGTAAATTCAAAACTAGGTAACTTTTTATTTGATTCCTTTCATATCAATTCTTAACAGTATAAAAAATGTTCTACCATGTAATGTATGTTTTTGTTGATTTGCTTAATCTTTCGTACAAGTTGACAAGCTTAGCAGATGCTAGCTGTCAATGTAGCCAAAGGATTAAACCTAATTTTACCAGGAATCACCTCAAAACCGCAAAGGCCAATAGTCTTACCTCCGGTATTTGAGGGCTTGCATACCCAGTAATGAGCAATCAGATAGACACTTCTGGACATATTGATTATTGGATCAATCAATTGCTATACATCTTGAGCACTATTTTATTTCTGTGGCTAATGTCACATTTAACAAAGGTACAGGGCATGATGTGGACCTCAAGGGGGCCACCTACACCTGGTCTAATAGGAGAGCAAGGAACGAGCTCATTCAAGTTAGGCTTGATAGGGCTTTAATTTCGGATAATTGGCTGAAGGACTACTGTTGTTCGTTACATGCTCTCTCCAGAATTGGCTCAGATCATTTCCCATTAAGTTTTATGGCTGAGTCTGTGTCAGGTAAGAGGAATTTTCCTTTTCGATTTGAGAAAATGTGGCTATCTCATCCTAAAATATTTAATTGCATTCATGAGTGGTGGAACATAAATGTTAATGGTACTGCCATGTTTAGAGTGGCTAAGAAACTTGCCGAAGTTAAATCTAAGATCAGGACTTGGAACAAGGAAGTTTTTGGGGATATTTTTGAGTCAAAAGCTGCCATTCAACAGGACTTAAGGGATATTCAGGACTGTATCCAGAGAGATGGTTATGTGGGAGATACCCTTCAAAAGGAAAATGAAATACTCTCTAAATATCATAATATTATCTCGAAGGAAGAGGATTACTGGAAACAAAGATCTAGATGTGCTTGGCTTGTTGTTGGGGACAAGAACACCATGTTTTTCCACTTGACTACCATGAAACATAGGGCCTCTAATCATATTTCCTATATAATGAAAGATGGGGTTAAAATTGAGAGAGAGGAAGAGATTAGAGGAGAAGCTATTCAGTTCTTTACTGACCTTCTTTCTGCTGGAGAAGAGTTGAATGTGGATGCTCATAATACTCTTATTGAGGCCATTCCTAATGTCTTGGATGATCATCAAAATAAGCTCTTGACGGCTATCCCATCACAGGATGAGGTTAGGAAGGCTGTTTTTTCTTTTGAAGGCAATAAGGCCCCTAGCCCAGACGGTTTCCCCATGTTCTTCTTCCAAGTATTTTGGGAAATTGTTGCTGATGATATTACTAATGTTGTTAAAGAATTTTTTGGGGCTAGGAAACTTCTGAAAGAGCTTAATGCTACCTTCACTGTTCTCATACCTAAATTCCCTGGTGCTAACTCTTTTGATTCTTTCCATCCTATTAGTTTATGCAACTCTTTTTACAAGATTATTTCTGAAGTGATCACTTCTAGATTGCTTGGGGTTCTTCCTATGCTGATCTCTCCTCAACAGAGTGGTTTTGTTTCGGGTAGACAGATTTTGGACTCAATAATTACGGTTCATGAGAATATCCACTCTCTTGAAGTTTCGAAAAACCAAGGACTCTTGCTTAAACTGGACATGGCTAAGGCCTATGATAGGGTAGACTAGAAATTTCTGATTAAAGTCTTACAGGCTTTTGGGTTTTCTGAAAGATTTGTACAATTGATATGGGAATTGATTTCTACCACTAGCACCTCAGTGATTATAAATGGGTCTCCTTCCCGTTTCTTTAAAGTGTCAAGAGGTGTCAAACAAGGGGATCCTGTCTCTCCGATTCTTTTCACCCTCATGGCTGAAAGTCTTGGGAGGTTCATGCGTAAAAAAGTGATAGAAGGTAGTTTGAAAGGTTTAAAACCCTCTTCGGCAAATCTGGTTTGCTCTCACCAATAGTTTGTGGACGACACGATGCTTATGGGAAGTGCTACTGTTGGTGAAGCCTGGGCTTTAAAGAGTTGTCTTATTCTTTATGAGGAAGGTTCAGGGAAAAAGATTAATAGGACCAAAAGTTCCCTCTATTTTTTCAATACCCCTGAGCATAGACAGAGGAATATTGCAAATATCTTGGGCTGTGGTGTTAATTCCCTTCCTTCAACTTATTTGGGCCTTCCTTTAGGGTCCAAACCTCTGGATTCCTTTTGGAATTCTCTGGTTGATAGGTTCAACAGGAAATTAGTTGGTTGGAAAGGTGCCTTTTTGAGTCAAGCTGGTAAAGTTCTGTTACTTAAGGCTTCTCTTCAGAATTTGCCCATTTATGCTCTCAGTCTGTTCAAGATCCTGGCTAAGTTTGCTGACATTATTGAAAAGATCCAGAAACGGTTCCTCTGGTCGGGGGTTGAGGAGAAGAAGAGGATTCCATTGGTAGCTTGGGAGAGAGTGTGTAGACCCAGGAAGTCTGGAGGCCTTGGTTTGAGAAATATCAGAGTGTTTAATAAAGCACTCCTGGCTAAGCAGGTGTGGAGAACTTTTGCAGACATTCGGGAATGGAATTCTATTTGGCATAGCAAATACTTGAGGGAGGTTGATTCCCTTCAAGATTTTCTCAACTCTTAGAACCTCCCCTCTAGTTCTTTTCTATGGAATAATACCATTAAAGCTAGAGACTTGGCTAGAAAAGAAGCTTTTTGGAAGGTGGGCGATGGGCATAAAATTCGGTTATGGGAAGACAAGTGGATTGGCAGGGAGTGTCTGTGTAATAATCTGATCTATAGTATTTATATGGAGGACTGCAAGTCCAAGTTTGGTCGATTGGTTAGGGATTATTGGAGGAATGATCAGTGGTTTGAGATCTCTTCTATTAGTCAGGATCTTCAACCTTTGCAGGTTCTTCTTAATTCAATTAAGATCAGCTCTCAAGGGAGGGAGGACACTTTGATTTGGAAGCTATCTTCCTCTGGAACCTACTATATCTCCTCTGTTGTGGCCTCTTGTTACTCTGGCATTGACATCCATGCTTGGAATAAGGTGTGGGTGAACAACCTTATTCCAAAAGTTAACTTGTTTGTCTGGATCCTTCTTCAGAATAAGCAGCTGACTAATGATAATCTTTATAAAAGGGGGTTCTCTTTTCCTAACAGGTGCTATTTGTGTTGTGCTGAGGCTGAGACTTCTTCACATCTGTTTCTCCTTTGTCTGTTTGCTTATGCCATATGGTGTAGGATTCTGCGAATGTGGGATCTTAGCTGGGTTTTTCCTGGAACTATTGTGGATTTTTATAACCAATGGAAGGCCCCCTCAAAGAGTTGGGCCCTTAATATGCTCTGGAACTATATCTTTCCTCACTTTGCCTGGGGTATCTGGGAAGAACGCAATAACAGAATCTTCAGGGATGTTGCTCTCTTGGAGGAAGTGGTTTTTGGTAAGATCACTAGAGCTATGGTTGAAAATTTTAATCTACTTAACAAGAAGTTAAAAGGTAAAGGTAAGGTCAGTATGCAGGAATATGATTGTAGAATTGTGGGAGTCTGGAAGATTAATGTGGATATGTTTAATATGTCTAAAAGCATCAAGGATCCTTGAGATGGCATATTCTGGAGTCTTCCTCCCTCTGGCTAGGTCAAAATCAACTTTGATGGTGAAGCCAAGGGAAACCCTGGGCTTGTCGGGAGTGGAGGGGTGATAAGGGATGAGAATGGTGTTTTCATTGCAGCTGTTGCGGTTCCTTTAGGCACTCAAACCAACCATGTGGCTGAAGCCTCTAGTGTTTTCCAGACCTTGAAGTTGGCTAGCCAATTAAAGTATAAATATGTGTGGATCGAAGGGGATTCGAACAATATTATCCAATGTCTAAAGGGCCGCCAGAAACCATCATGGTCAATACAAAATTGGATAGAGCTCTCTAAGGAAATTATCAATACCTTTGATAAAAGTTATATTACGCATGCCTATCGGGAAATAAACACGGTAGCAGACTTCTTCGCTAACAAAGGTTTCAAAGCTCCGAAGAAGGTGATGTGGCAAGGGCAGGATGAGCTGGAGGCTGACGTCAAAGCCTTGCTGACGTATGATTGTGCTCACGGGAAGGTGCAATTTCCCATTCCATAGTATGATGGCTGAGTGTCCTCCCCTGCAGTCTCGGGACTGTGTTATAATGATTATTTTGAGTTGGTCAAGGGGTAATTACCTCATCCCTCGGTTGCATGTGATTATTATCACATGCTTTCTGGGCATTTTAGGAATTCGTTTCTACAGGGTTTTGGACTATTCTATTCCTGTTGACGAAACGATGGGTGGCAAAAGTCGGAGAGTGGAGTTGAAAGCAGTGCACAGTTGAAGAGTAATCCAAAGCTATGGAAGAAGCTGGAGAATGGTGGCATTATTGTTTTTATTGAAAAGCTCCATGGCTGGGACCCAGAGGTAACTAGGGTTTTTGAGAAGGATTGGAAAACAGTGAGATAAACCTATTTGGCAGACATGTTATCAATGAACAGTTGATTGCTGTGGTTACTGGCCTCTCAATGGAGGGCATAAAATTCTATAGGGACATGAAGCAATTTGATGAAGTGGTCAACAAGTTCCCCAAGTTGGAAGCTGAGAAGGAGGAGTTATGCAAGACCTCCAAGGCTACTACGACACATACACAATTGTGTCGCATTGGAGGAGGGTTTTGAATGTGCTGATGGAGTATGTCACTTTGGACGACCGTTATACTAGAGTTTTTGGGTATCACTTCGTTCTTCTGAATCATTTCAGGCACCAGGTCAGGATTTCTTTTCCTTTTTATCTAGCTTCTTCTCTGAATACCAGTCTGAAAAACCATAGACAAAACCCTATTAGGTATTCTATTCTTCATGAAGGACTGCTTGTCCTTATTTACGATCATTTCAAAGCCATGTCGGCTCTGCCTCACCAACCTCCATCACCTAAGGTCAGGGTTGATGACAAGGAAAAGGGTAAACCTAGGGATTCTACTTTGAAAAAGGGCAAGATAAAAATGTTGAAGGACCCCTCCTATGATGTGAATGAAGAGGAGTCGTAGTCAGAATCGTTGTCTGAGTATTCCAACCATCCTGCGACTGATAGAGAAGAGAGACCTCGCTTCCCTATGGACCTCAAGGCAGGGGATCATTATTTTAAGGAGGAATGGGAATTTCCCACTGATGTGCTTGCAATTGCCCGTAATGGGGCGGTGGATAACTTTAGGCTTATGAGATGGGTGTTCTTTGAAATTAAGGAAATTAAGTTAAATCAAAGAGCCATGGACAACAAACTGGAGAAAGCACTGATGACAATAACAGAGGCAGTGGAAGTGGTCGGGCTACTGATTTATGGACGAAAGAGGAGGAGAAGTATATGGTTGAATGTCTCAAGAAAACGGTGGAGGAATTATAGGACTTCAAAGGCAATCATGATGGCAAGCAGGTGGACATGGAGGAGCAATTGAGGAACATTAAAAGCTCTCTCCACAAAGTGCTGATTATGAACCACAAAATTTTAAAATCCACTGCACAAACCATGAATACCATGGTGAAAAACCTGGAAAAAGTTCATTAGGTTAAAATTGTTGTGTTTCTGGACTTGGATAATGAGGATGGGCAGCCGGATAGTGAGGGGCCAAGCAACAAGACCAGAGCAAACTTGAAAAGGAAGGCAGACCAAGCGTTAGTCAACATCTAGGAGATCAAGAAGTCTGCTCTCAACATGAACAATTTGGAGCAGGAAGTGGCTAAGATCCTTCATAACCTGGCCTAGAGGCTGGTTGTCTTGTGGCTTTTTGTCAGTTTTTTGTCTTTATTGTCCTGGTGTTATTGCGTATTCTTCTTTGTGGGCAGTGTCCTATTTTTTTGTCTATGCTCTGTTAATGCTTTATCTTACGCTGTCTTACTGTTAAGGGTTTCGAGATCCCTCTAAAACTTGTTTGTTCCTTAATCAAAAACAAAGGTACAAGATTATATCAATACAAGAACACAAATATATTATTAAAGGTATAGTTATATATCTCTGAACTCAAATTTACTTGTGATTACTATTACTCAAATTTGTACTGAATACTTTTAAATTCAAAACAATGAAAGTGATAGTATAACTTCATGGAAAAGAAAGTGAAACGCATAAATTTAACAATTTAATACTTATTAGTACACCTTTGAATACCTCTCAAACCATGAGTAAGGTTTCATGTTCAACATTTGAGGTAAACTCTTCATCTTGTTTATTCACATATATGTGGAATTAAAGTATCTTATATATCATTAAAAACCAATTCAATTTTCTTGTTCTTATATAATTAATGTATTCATAGTATAAACTTTTCCATTCAATTATCAAAATATCAATAGAAAGAAAAGTAATACCAATAAGATTACATTCTTAGTTTTTTTTGGTTTTTTTTAATATATGTAACATTTAATATTATATCCTTTGTTGAAATGGTAGGTGGTAAGTATTTAAGAAACTTGCAAAATAAAGTTGGAAGAGAAGTCTAATTGAAATCTGGGAGGTAGAGTCTTATAAGAAATAATTTTGATGGAGCAATAAAAGAAAATCTAGGGAAAGTTGGTGCAAGTTTTTAATTGAGATAATAAGAGTTCATTTGTGTATGGTGACTCCCTTTTCTCAAGTTTAAAGATAAAATAGTAGGATAGAATGGGAAGTGCTCATAATTGGTTTGGTTGTTGCCAAAACACTAAATTATATATGAATGTGGAGATAGAAGGAAGATTCCATGATCTTGATCAATGCGCTAAAGAAAGATCACATCTAGTTGGTATTTCAATAGAATAGTGGAATAGATTGCTTGAGTTATGAAAATAAGTTTTTCAAAGTTATGCATTCAACATTGCAATAAAAAAATGAATGATTTTGTGGATTATCTAGTTCATATGGGTGTGTCACAATATACCCTAATGAAAAAATTGATCCATTTAGATTCTTCATGGTTTGATATAAGGTTTTACCCATATTGCCAACCTCTATGACTTGCTTTAGAAGAGATTAAAATGGGGGAGGATCTTCAATTAATCCCTACCCACTTTGTGATATTTTCCACTAGATGGAGTAATGAGAATTAATTCATGATGGACTATGATAATCTTTGGTGTGAGGTGGAGAGTGAGTTTTAATAGTTAAAGGCCTTCCTTATGTGATTAGAGTGAAGCTAATCTATTAGGAATGTTTGGTTGGTTATGGTAGTGATAGTGTATGTTGGTGTGCTTGGATAGTCTCCTCTTTATATACATCACTTGGTGTTGGTACTTGAAATTTGGCCTTTGTAATAGTAACTCTTGGGTAGTTTTGTAGTGGGTTGTGTAGGGATCCTTCTCTTGGTTGTGGTGAGTAAGAAATGTGTGGCAAAAGAAAAGGATATGAATATTTCAAGATTGGTTGTGTCATTTGTTTTATCAAGTTTTCAATTGTGAGATGAAAGATGCTAGTGTTAAAATAGGTATTACCTAACTAGTTTACATTTAAACCTAGTTACTAGTATACCTATTCACATTAGCTTAAGTTCACTTAAAGGTTTTGTTGTCTCACCTCATAGGCACATAAAACATGCTCTCACACTTGTCCCAAGCATTCTACATTTATCACATTTCTTGGAGGGTTAGTTAGTATTTCATTTCCATGTTCCTTCTTCCTTGTCATACATATACAAGGAGTGCATTGTATATTCATATGTTTTATAATAGTTTTTTGGTTTTCCATTGTACATGTTCATTTTATGGAAGTTATTAATTTTCCAATCAAATCTTGGCTACTTCAACATTATATTAGAGTCATGAATGACAATTCCCTTCCCAATTTTAGATATATTCCACACTTGGTTATATTATAGGTATGTTATAGAGCTAAACAAACATTGTCATTATGCTTGAAAGTCCCAAATTAGTTAGAAAATATATCAAATTATTAAATTTCATCACTATAGATTTTTGTATTTTTTTGCCCCATTATTGTATGACCTAGGTATGAAATTTCATGTGTACAAAAATTTGTTTGCAAGGTAATATATTTGGGGAAAAATACATTTTTACAAATTTGAGCAAAACCTTTTTTAGGTTGATTTCTAGGCATTTGGTTTTCTTAGGGGTTTGACATTTCAATTGAAGTGGAACATTTCAAAGTTTTTCTATTTTGTAGGATTGTTGCATGCGGTTGAGGAATTTTTTTGAGGTTTTCTTGTAGGTCATTGTAGCCTCATAGAGCCTTCTCCAAGCCTCACCATGGATAAGTGTTTTGAAGCCACATAGGGCTTGACCTTTCCCAACATTCATTGTCTCTATTAAAAATAATTACAACACTTTGGCTATTGTAGGCATTTTATTTGGGTAGACAAGTTTTTTTTTTGGCTACACTACACCTTCAAACTCTATAAAAGCCACACCAAATTCCTAAAATTAAAAACTAAATAGAATAAAACACTAAGGGGTATGAGTTTTCCTCTTCTTGATGATGGATCACTAAGTGTGATTAAAAATGTTGAATGAAAAATATACACAATTTAAACTAGAAGCTTGCACACATTACTAAAGGTTTTCATCGGTACCATTTACTAAAGAACTTCAATGTTTTTAGTTTTGCTTGTTGTAGAAATTTGAGGATGCCTCCATGAGCCAACCACCTCCCTAAGGCTTCACAATGCTCTCCATGTTACCCCTAATGCATGAATTCACTCACCCTTATTAGCCCTAGCCTCAAGCTCTCCACCAACATCTACTTGTGGTGCTTCCTATAACCCCATTGCTTCTAGTGATAGAGCCTATGCCTCTAGCAACCATACCAACTATAGAGGAAACACCCCCAATTCCACTCACCAAGAGTTAGGACTTTGAATTCCTCTATTTTCTCAAGCACCCTAATTTTCCATGTTTAGATGACCACCTATTACTTAGATTTTTTACAAACATTTCTTGTAACATTTGTTATATATTTGTAGCATTTTATGTCACAATCATTGTAACTAACATAGTATGCTAACTATAAGCAATAAATTATGCTAGCATTTTATGTTAACATTATATATTAGCATTTTTGTTAACTAATAGAATTTTATGTTAACTACTGGTGATTAAATTTATTTAACATTTTATTCTAACCACCTTACCTATTTTAAGTGCTTAAAAGTGGGGTATTTTTTGTCATAACTTTCAAACCAAGAGTAATTTTTTTAAAATTAAATAGTCAATGGAAAGTTGGTTCTATCCACTGCACACTATGACAAAGTTCATTTCCAAAAATTATGTTGTTTTAAAAAAATTTATGTCTTTGAAGTCTAATCTTTGTATTATTTTTTTTTAGGCATAACTTTCACGCTGTTTAACAAAATTTTGCAATTTTTTTGAAACTTATAAAAAATCACAAGGATTTCAATTACACATGTAACTTTCGGATTTGGATAGCCTATTTTTCTAAAAATTATAAAAATTACCTTGTTTTGTAAATGAATGATTTAAATTTCCATTTTATAAAAATTATAATCATAACTTGTCACCTTTTCTAAGGGTCTTGTTTTACAACACTAATTATTATGGGGGATTACAATTTTACTTTTTATTGTTTTTGAGTTTGTAATGTATTTTTGCACTATACCTTCTTGTGGTTACCTCATGATATAAACAATAATAATCTTTTTAGGACAAATTATAAGAACTCTACACAATCACATACATTTATAAACACACTAAAATAAATTTTCTATCTGATTTGTGTTCCTTAAGAGGGAAAATTGCACATCTATTGTGCATCTTTTATAGTTAGACCAAGCTATAAAATGCCATTATGGGATGTGTAATACCTTAGTTTTTGTCATCACAACTTTGTCAAATTAGTGTCCTTCTAGGACAATAATGAATCTTAGGGATTCTCACCACATACATGTGTGTCGTGAGTTTAATACACCCTTTTTCAATTGCTTGTACATCATATTGGATCAAGAGATGCTTCTGCATTCTCGTACATTTATGTGTCACATTTTAGTTGATCTACCTATACCTCTCCCAAGTGTCAACATTAAGGGTGTATCATCATATGGTTATGCTAATACTTCCTTGGAGTAGTGGAGAAACCTTCTATATTTCTACTTGATCAATATTTTTTTAGATTTTGGTATTTACATAGATCACCATACACATTAAATAGTAGTGTACTATAAGTAACTCATGTAGTGTTTTTGTGCTCCTTGATCACAGTGCCATTTACATCTTCAACTTCACAATTTTTTTTTCTTTGTTCCATCTATGTATTCATGGTTAAGTAGTGTACTTGAGGTCACTCATGTAGTGTTTCAAATGTATATTTTATCCTAATCTGTAATCATTGGAGGTTTGCTGATTCCAGTAGAAATTAATTCTTATTTGACAATGTTATAACTTCTACATACTTTATGAGTTCTTCATCTTCATGTTCCTATCTTGTGGGATACTTTTTACGAAGTTTTATCCTTCTTTCTTTCCTTTGGAGGGGATTATTTTCCCATTGATTTTTTTCCTTTACTTTGTTTGAGAGAGATTTTTATTGAACACCCACTGTCAATTATCTAAAGATTTGGTTGTCGCTAAGCATGAAATGTTTTTTGAACAACCATTGAGTTTTTTTTCCTATTTCCTTGACTTGCTCAACATCAGCTAGTTTTTGAATTTATGATCTTGCAAAATCACTTCTACAAAATTTTGTTGTATGTCCAATATTGTTACAAATTTGACATATCATCTTGATATCTACTAGAAAGGTAGGATAATTTTTATTGACAAAATTTATTTTATTAATTTCATATTTGCACTCTATAGCTTTATATCCATATTTATTACAAATGCAATAGTAACCAAAAAACGTATTATTAAACCTATTTGCAGAGGATCTACTTGCATGATGGGATCTTCCTTTAGGTCTAACATAAGCTTTATGACTTTCAAACATGGATTTCTCTAACTCCTTTTTGAGTGATAGGATCTCCTTCTCAAGATTTTTACATTCTCTTATTTTGGATTCAATAAGGGCCTTTTTCCTTTGGTTTTGCTTCCTTGCACAATCCAGATCTTCAAGAGCAAATACAAGTTCACCTTCAAAATCAACTTCAACTTCTTCATCCATAGGTCTACTTGAACTTCCAAGGATCACAGAAGCCATGAAAAGGGATATATATGTCATCTTCTGATGTACAATGGTCTTCTTCATCTAATGAGACCAGTATTCTTCTCTAGAGAGAAGATTCTTCTTGAAATTGTTTCTCTTAAAATATTTGTTGCCACTTTCACTTTCTTTAAAAGGACACTAAGAAGCATAGTGACCAATTCTTCCATAATTAAAGAATTTGAATGGTAACTTACCTTTGTACTTGCCTAATCCTTTCTTCAACTTTCTCACAAAGTTTGCCTCTTCTTCATTAGAATCACTAGGTGATCTGGAGGCTTCTTTCTTCACCACTTTGAATGCAACTTACCTTTTGTGTGTACTTTGAACTTCATTTCTCATCTTATAGGTTGTAAAAGAACCAAATAGTTCTTCCATGGTAAGCTTTGTTAGATCCTTGGACTCTTCAATTGTAGAAAATTTTGAGTCAAACCTCTAGAGGAGAGTCCTCTAAAATTTCTTTACCACCGTAGAGTTAGTTATGTCATCTCCCAAACCTTTGATTCCATTTATAGATTCATCAACCTGAAGAAAATAGCCGGTAATTCTCTCTTCTTCTTTCATCTTTATATTTTCAAATAATGTTCGAAAAGATCGTAGCTTTTATTTCTTTACACTATCATTTCCCTCATAGAGATTATTGAGCTTCTCCCATAGCTCCTTTACAGTTTTGCATTACACTGCTTTGAAAAATTCATAATTTGATAACCCATTTAGGATAGAATTCTTTGCTTTAGCATTATTCTCATGAGCCCTTTTTGCATTTGGATCAATGATAGGATGAGTAGGTTCAACATAATCATCTTTGTTATCTCTCCAAACATCATAACCAAGTGATGTGAGATAGGCATCCATCCTCATACTCTAGAAGGAATAATTATTTCCATCAAACTATGGTGCCTTAGAAGAGGACTCCTTTTGAGCCATGTGTCCTAAAACAAGATCTACCTTCAGTTGTTAGGCTATACCAAGGAAATCATCTCTAATACCAATTACATTAGAACACACAAATATACTTTGGGGGGGGGGTGAATCAATATATTTCTTAAATCAATAAATAAAAACTTAACACTACATTAATTAGATAACACACTCAAAGCAAGAGCATAGAACCATAACACTGGATTTATGTGGAAAATCCAACAAGGAAAAAACCACGGTGAGAAAAGTTGCTTGGAGCTACTATGCAAATCCAGCCTCACAAAAGGATCAATAGTTACAAATGATTTTAGGTCTTTCACTTGAAGAAGTTTACAACTCCCTGCATACTTAAAGAATGAGGCTCTTGAACCTCAAAATACAAATCATTGTAGAATCATTCGATAAAACATAATTGCAACACTTATGCTACCTCTGACTCATTGCCTTCAATACTTCTACATTACTTTACCTTTG
>VDFB02069505.1:0-18698 GCA_007258455.2 Sequoia sempervirens
GGTCCTGTAGTAGATATGAAAAAGCAGAAGATTGATTCTGCCCAAGCACTTGGAGGTCATTGCTTGTAACCAATATTTTAAATAATTCATTGATTACGTACTGACCTTTGTATTATTACTGTAAACATTTGTGCATATTAACAAATTTAATCATAAATACAACTTTGATGCAGTTGACCCAACATCATCTATTGGAAGTGTTGTTACTGGCTGCTTTGATGGAAAATTTGAGCATGGTTACCTAGTCAATGTGACAGTTGGGACAAGGAAAATGAGGGGTGTTTTGTACCATGTTCCTCCTTCCAGGATTGTACCACAGCATGCAACTGTATCTCCCTTTATGAATAGCATGGGTAATGAGCTCAAAGCCTCTGTCACGGAACATCAGATTGATCGTAGGCGGAAAAAGAAGCTAATGACTAGAAAGGATCCTAATGCACCAAGGCCGAACAGAACTGGCTATGAGGATGAGAAACTTGAATGTAAATGACAAAATTAGTGTTTTACTTATAACCATATATACAAAATGTTTATATTGAGTTTATATTAATTTTTTTTTTATGGCAGCCTTATCAAGAGCGTGGTATACAAGAAAAAGAGCGCTATAGAAAAGAGATGTGTGAATACTTGAGACTTCAGGCTCAAAGAGTTGTGGTTGAAACTCATACCGTACCAGGAGCAGATTGTTCAGCCCTGGTCAGAGAGCAGCTCTATGACAAGCAGTAGTGTTAAACAATTAGGAATATCCTGCTACTATTAGGAATAAACTTAGTTGTATCACATATATTCAAACAGGTAGTGTTAAGTACATCCGGACAGTAAGTTTGTGGACATTAAATGCACTTTTCTTCTTGCAAACAAGCAACAGATTTTGTCCATATTCAATAAGTGCTGCCAATAGACTCAGCTTTGATTATCAAACTGGTCAATTAAATATTTAACAGCCCTTTCATTCCTAAAGGTGGTAGTTGATTGTCCATATTCAACAGTCATCAAGTCATCAGGAATAATACTTGTTCATGGAGCCCACATTGATTGTCCATATTCAACAGTTAGGAATAATAGTTGTTCATGGAGCCACAGGTTGAATTAAATATTGAATTGAGCAATTTGATAATCAAAGCTGAGTCTATTGGCATCACTTGTCAAATATGGACAAAATTTTTTGCTTGTTTGCAACAAGAAAAGTGCATTTAATGTCTACAAACTTACAGTAGGGATGTACTTAACACTACTATTTAACCTATACGACATTTGATATAGAATGGAATATCTGTGGTACAACTAGGTTTATTCCTAACTCAAACTGGCTTCTGCTGATTTAATAAATCCAACTCAAACTACTTCTTTCCCATGTCTTGCAAATCAATAGTAGCAGGATATCCATCCTCAGATGTTAAATTCTTTATGGCATTCACATCAGAATTTCCTGCAACAAGAGTTCGATGGTTACTACTGCTTGTCACAGAGCTGCTCTCTGAAACAACCTGCTCCTGGTATGGTATGAGTTCTTGTTTAAGTTCTACTGATTTGACTACAATCAAATCAATATCACTCATGTGATCATGTTTTGTCTCCATCTGCAAGCTAGTCAAGAACCGCTGGTTCCAACCACAACACCTTGAGCCTGAAGTCACAATCTTTCCTTGTATTCACACATCTCTTAACTATAGCACTTTTTTTCTTGTATACCATGCTCTTGATAAGGCTGCCATAAAAAACAAATTAGTATAAACTCAATATAAACATTTTGTATATATGGTTATAAGTAAAACACTAATTTTGTATGTTACATACAAGTTTTTCATCCTCTGAAAGGCTATTCCATAGATCTCCAATCATCTTGCTTATTGCTATATCCTTATCTGGTTGAGTTGAATTCAATCTAGCTCGTTGCTCAGCAAAGAAAAAGTCATAGCCAGTTCTGTTCTGCCTTGGTGCATTCGGATCCTTCCTAATCATTAGTTTCTTTTTCCGCCTATGTTCAGTCTGATGTTCCGTGACAGAGGCTTTGAGCTCATTACCCATGCTATTCATAAAGGGAGATACAGTTGCATGCGGTGGTACAGTGCTGGAAGGAGGAACATGGTACAAAACACCCCTCATTTTCCCTCTCCCAACTGTCACTTTGACTAGGTAACCATGCTCAAATTTTCCGTCAATACAGCCAGTAACAAGACTTCCTATAGATGATGTCGGGTTAACTGCATCAAAGTTGTATTTATGATTAAATTTATTAATATGCACAAATGTTTACAGTAGGATTACAAAGGTCAGTCCCTAATCAATGAATTATTTAAAATATTGGTCACAAGCAAGGACCTCCAAGTGCTTGGGCAGAATCAATTTTCTGCTTTTTCATATCTACTACAGGACCCTCCGAAGGTTAATGTGTGCATTCTGTCTCTGGCAGCGAATGGCAAGCTGGAGATACTGAAGGGAGTGAAACTGCTTATACAACAGAAAGTATACAATTATGTGAGAAAAACACAATCTTTATGTGAACATAGCACAGTTTGAAATAACAATTAAATACCAGGTTATGGCACTACAGACCCTTACGCTGAAATAAGTAAACATTCTAATAATGGTGAAGCAAACAAGAATAAGACTTTGGCAAAGAAAACGAGGCACTCGTAATTGTTTTAGAAAAGTTGAACACCAAAGAGATGTCTTTCCATTTCCTATTTTTAATGACCTGTGTCGTGATAGAGCAAGTCTCAACTGTAAGCTTTAAACTCTGATCAAAATGCTATTGCCAAATTATCAAGTAATAGCTCTGTCCCGGTTTGTGAAAATATAATATCTAAACAGTTCACTACATTGCTGTTTCACCATCATAAAATCAAGAAATATAAACATTTCAAATTTCTCTCCTTGTAGATATATTAATCTTTCAAAAATAAAATTACAGGGTTTAACTAGATTGCAGATATGCCAACACAATAGACATTCTTGAATGTGGACACACATGCACAATAATATATTCTAAAGTCCATATCATGTGTATATGTGAATATTAAACATAAAAGCTTAACTATATGAGAAGCAAATAAGTATGCATAAACCTTTGGTTGTGTTGGAAAAAACAGGCAGATGCATGACATAATCAATATTAAGTGTGTCAGATATTGTGCTATTTAAGACCGCAGTCCTTTCTGCAGTGTCAATTGAACCATAAATTTGATGATTCGATGTTGTTAAAATTGAGCGAACAGTATAATAGGAATCTAAGAAGAAAGTCAATCTTAATAAAAACAGGATTTAAAACTAAACATGTTTACCTAAAAACATAATAATCAGATAAGGAGATTTTAACCGTCTTACCATTTCTACCCCACCACGAGCTGTCACTTCTTTGTATAGTAGATGGAGATCCAAATCCTTGCCTCCTATTATCGGGATACTGCACATTGAAAACTTCAGTACCGTAAATGAGATTCACCTTGCCAGGTTCAGTTAAATTTGCTTCGATACAAGTTAACCACACAAATGTGTTAAAGATTAAGAACGAAACAATTTAAGGACATCCTAACTATCAAAAGGTTGCATATAACAGATACGGAAATAGTGACCACAAACATAATTGAACATATTAATTACAAGCAATTGAAAAATTAAAAACATATATCGATGTTTCCTAACAAAAACTAGTATATCCTAGACAAGAATAGAAAAAAGCATATGCTTTTCCATGCAAAAGCATTGTATAACAGACCTATATACCAAATGAAGTGACATGGAATTCACCCTGTAGTTACAAGTTAGCATTGTCATCCACTGATAGCAGGATTTTCCATAACATTGTCAAATACCAGCCTTTCTAATGCCGAATAATCAAAATTCATCCACATATTGAAAGATGTCAATAGTGTCGGCAGTTTCTCACCGCCTGTAATGGCCATGGCTCTCCAAGTTCTTTGCTTTCCACATAATTTGAAGGGTTTCACAAATTTTCACCACTAAAACTCGAATGGTGCTTGTGCCAATGTCCATCAAGCATTCCAGTGCTCATGAAAGAGATGTCCTTGGCTAGAACCAAAGAGCATTTTGGATGCACAATCATGGTAGAATAATTTAGAATAGAGAAACCCTAAAGGAAACATTTATAGAGGTGCCGGATTGGATGCAAATTCTAGTGCTGATGAAAGAGATTTCCTTGGCTAGAACCAAAGAGCATCATGGTGTCAATTAAACAAATAAACAAGAACTATTATTCTCCAACGGCTGATTGGTCCCAAACATAAACCACCGAAATGCCTTGTATGAATTGAAAACCAGAGTAGCAACTGAAGAGAAAATGAACACATGGATGAAAGATACTATTAGACATATGAAAAGAGGATAAGGATACAAAGGCATTGATGAAGATGGAACGTGAAAAGAAAAGATGATGGAACTACAAGTTTATCGTATATCCTGTTTCGTAGACACATTAGTAGAACTTTGAAGAAGTTAATACTGCTTAGAATTGATGAAGATGGCAAAGGAGAAAAAAGGTTAATGGAACTTGAAGTTTATTAATTAGTTTATGTAATCATGGTTAAAATTATTAAGGTTAGGTAATAATCTATATAAATCCAACCCTCATAAACAATGAAGCACAAACAAATAAGCGTAAAGACATAAAACATAAAACAATATAACCAAATCTTCATGTGAACATTGATTCACCTTCATTGCATTTCTCCATTTTGCTTGAATATGATGATTTCCCTCAGATTTTGAGTATGCAATAATGGCCTATGACAATGACTAAGAATTTTTTTGAAGATTCTAAATGACTATAGATGCACTTGACTTGATCACTTGATAGCAAGGTAGGAAGATGACTCTAGAAAGCCTGTAGATTCTCCAAGATGTCTTAGATGAAGAAATGACAATGATAGAAGTCTTTTATAGGAAAGTCAATTTTGAATGAATGGATGAGATTGATTGTCAATGATCAATGGCCAAAAATGAAGATGAGGTAAGGACTAGCGTTAGGGCAACATTATAAGGATTAATGGTCAAGATTAAATTATAAATAATTTAATCAAGAGTGTAGGTTAATTGAGACATGGATAGATAAAGACTTGATGTGGAAAATAAAATTGGCACCAGTAAAGAGGTGATAGGAGAAATTAAATAATAAAAATTATTTAATTTAGGTGGCCAATGAATAATTAAATAATTAAAAATAATTATTTAATTATAGAAGAATATGACAAAGGGAATTTTTGAGTTAAATAATGATTTAATTCAAAATTCAAGAGAGTGGACCAAATGAAATAATTTTTTATTTAATTTATGAGAGAAGAGACAAGGAATATTTAAATAATTTAAATAATTATTTAATTATGGTGGAAAGTGGTATAAAAATTAAATAAATAAGAATTTATTTAATTTTAGAAAGAAGGGAACTTAATTCGTGACATAATTAAATAAATGAATAAAGATAGAAATGAATTAATTAAAAAATTAAAATTATTTAATTAATAGAAAACTTGTGACTTTACAAAATAAAAGGGGGAATGATGAAGAATTTAAGAGTCACAAATGTAGGACAATTTTTAGTGTCTACATTTTTCCCTTCTTTGATACAATGCATTCTATCGTGTTGTGTCAAAGAAAAATTAGTCAAAAAGTGCCCCAGTTACAGCAAGGTAGACCTATTCCCCCTCAAATTCTTTTTGCAAATTTTCTAAAAAAATTCAAAAAAATTGTAAATTGTTTTGAAAAGTCAAATTAATAGGCAAGAATGCAGACAATGGTGAGAGAAATGAATTTCAAGACCTCAGGTTGGATAGAATGAATTTTCAAGGTTTTGATGAAGCACAACCAACACAAACCATATTAAAACCCTAATTTTTAGGAGGTATAAATAGAAAATTGGAGGGTAAAAGGACTCATTTGAACATTTGGAGATTAGCAATGAGGAGCTTTGAGTGAAGATTTCACATGTTCACCACAACGAGCATCAAGCGTACCAAGTGCAGACCTTCAAATGACTAGAGGGCGCACGAGAGCTACCGTGTGTCCAGAAACCCACTTTGTCAATTTTGCATTTCACGCATTTTAGGTAGTAGGAAAAATTAACAGCATATTGTGTCATTCTGCGTTAGCTATAAATGCTATCGCAATCGATGCAATTTCCTACGATTCGATGCAATTGTCTATGATTTGACACAATTGTCTAGAACATGCTTAGGGTAGATTGGGTTTTGAAAATTTGCACCACAATTGATAGAAATCGATTCATCGGTGGTTTGCTAAAATGCAACTATGAATGTGTGATGCAAGTGACTGTAATTGTGTGCAATTAAATAGGGTTTATCACAATTTCCTTAAAAGTTGCACAACTATAGTTTTAGTCCACATATGATTAGGGTTTGTACACAATCGTGCCCCTGTAGTGCATCTGCAAAAGCATACAATGCAAGTGTGAGGGAGTGACACAATTGATAAATTTAGCGATGCAACTGACTGGTAAATATTTTACCCTAGGATAAGATTAAATTCTTGTTATGACATGTGCCAAATAGGTTTATATAATCTACTTAACTAACATATTATTTTTCATTTTGATCATAGACTAGACATGATATGATCTACACGTGAGAGTCGCAGCCACCAGATGCATACCAATTGCAGGACCAATTGACTAGCACTGAAAAATGTAGGTTGTGGCATCTTGGCTTATTCCATGTGACATTTATGCCCATCATTAGGGTGAATAGGGGGATGTTGACTACACTGGTTGTTAGATGGCATTCAGAGACATGTTCATTTCATTTACCAAAGCGAGAGGCTACTATCACATTAGAGGATGTTTACAAGATCCTGAGACTGTCTATCTGAGGTGAGTGGGTCAAATATGATCCAAGCCAAGGATACCAGGTGCTAACCACATATTATGTTTATGAGGATGTGAGGGACCTGGGAGTGGACTGATATAAGATCAAGTGGGAGACCTTGGTAGATTGGTACGATCAATTTGACTGCGTATTATGTACACTGATTGCCGGGGTTGTTTCACTAGATCACTGAGAACATGGTTTTCCAGTTGGGCGAGGGGAGATGCTTGTGGGGATGATGGCCAAGGATACCTTGTATGCATGGGGGCATTGTTTATTGGTGATGGTGTACTTTTCGTTGCATGACATAGCTTACCGGAGTGGAAAGTCTATGAGTTGTGGTGTTACACTTTTGATGATCTAGGCTTGGGAGCACATTGTAGTGTTTTGTCTACCAGTTGGTCACTAGTTGGGGGCCAACATACCATATGTATATATGTATAGAGGTGTAGTGACACACACCCATGTGTGTCACTATATTGGCGGCATGGCCTTTAAATTTTGGCTAGCTTCATTTGGAGACCTTAGAGGTATTGCACATAGTTGCCTAATGGGGATCAACATTTTTAGTGGTGTTAGCAGCCAAGATACCTGATTGGACAGATTGGCCAATTGCAACATATAATTGACATGTATTTGTTGGACAAGGTGCTTCAATAGTTTGGTAAGCAATAGGGGATACCACAAGGTATTGCGGAGTTTGCTTGGTCATTGAGAGAGGTAGCATTATGGGGCCCAGAGATTCCAATGACGATATTGGACCAAGGCATAGATGGTTTACATGCATTTCCATGGGAATGAAGGGGTGGACCTGTAGATGCAAAGACCATAGTCGAGTACAATGCTTGGTGGTAGGCGCATAGGCCATAACCACTAACAAATCCTAAGAATCAAACACTTGTAGTTTAGTGAGGGCAAGGCCCATGAGGCCTAAGGGGAGGAGGGAGAGGGAGAGGAGATGGAGGGTGGTAGGGGTGATGATGGTGGAGGTGGAAGTAGGAAACAAAGATAGAGGTTGAGGAGATAACACAGGTCACTTTTTCCTGTTCAGGAGGAGGGAGAGGAGGAGGGATGTGAGGATGAGAGGAGATAGGATGAGGGGCAAATGGATATGGAGATAGAGGGAGAGCAGCTAGAGGCTGAGGGTGAACAGGTAGACATACTAACATATGTGGTTGCTATGGTAGTAGAGCAACCAAAGGTGGGGGGACATGAGAAGTAGCTAGAGGAGGAGGATGAGATGGGGTGAGAGAGAGTGCATCCTCTAAGATAGGATTATTCATGGAGATGAGGAATTTGAGGATATACCTATCAAGGGTGAGGAGGAGTATAGGGATCAGGAGATACAAGGTCTGCAGGTGAGGATACAGGCTCTAGAGGTTGACCTCTAGACTGTGTAGATTGAGAGAGATGGACTTATTATAGAGCGAGACACTCTACGATTGGAGAGGGATATGGTAGTGATCTGAGCTCAGGATGTAGAGTAGAGGGTTATTGATTTCTTGGCCGCATGCATAGGATTTGTCACTAACACATCATAATGACTTATTAGAGAGGAGAGGCAAGAGAATTACTACAAAGATCTATATGAGGTAATCATAGTTGAGCATAGGGCACGTAGTGCATTAGTGGAACTGAGCAGTGGTCAGTCCCATAGCAAATGATCATAGAGTCAATCTCACAATAGGGAAGAGAGCAGTGGTGGAGTATCAGGGCCTTATGACAGACCATCACCCTCTTGAGAGCATGGCAGCTTCAGATACACCCTACTTTGACTTATGTATTTTGACACCTGTATTTTATCCATCAAGCCTATGAGATCTTATTTGGGAGATACATTATGATATTGTACTATGACACATTTTGAGCAATATATATATATATATATCGCTATTTGTGGAAATTATATGACGTGCAATTTTTTATTATGTATTTGTTATATGATGGATGCTTTAATGATGTTCATGCAGTCTATATGATGATGTAATGGTTCTATGTGATGATGACTTTACTTTTATGATATTGTTTATGCCATGTGTATGTCATGTAATGCCTATAAATAATGAGATGCAATGTCATTTTTATGTTTATGTGATGCAAATGCAAAATGTAATAAATGA
This sequence comes from Sequoia sempervirens, assembly GCA_007258455.2. NCBI lineage: Eukaryota > Viridiplantae > Streptophyta > Pinopsida > Cupressales > Cupressaceae > Sequoia > Sequoia sempervirens. The sequence continues at coordinate 8,957 of VDFB02069505.1, forward strand.
TCAGGGATTATAATAATGGATGCCTTCATGGATTATGGTTATGAATGCAATGGATACTTATATGTATGTCTATATACCTATATGCCATGGATGTTTTTGTATTTTTTTTTATGCAAATGTATATAATGTACTATGTATGGATGACAATGTGTTAATGATGCTCTAACATGATTATACATGAAAAATATGTGTTTTTGTGTGTCCTAAGACTCTGTCACAATGTGGATGGAAGAAGTGTTAGCACGGAAGACCTGGATGTTAGTATGAAAGAAGAATATTCAATACTTTGTCAAATACATAATAGGCATTGCATTAATCATCATTGAGTATTAAAATGACACAAATGGAGAACAAACACCATGGTATGATATAGACCAAGGTGTGCAAGGTCATCCACTTGCAAAATAGATAATTGCAAACAAGGAATGTCTTAGCTCATACTAAGGAAAAAGTTGCCCCCAATCTTTTTGCCAAGACAACCCACAAACAACAATTAAAGAGAAGGGTCATGAGACATCATCACTCCTCTAAATCCTTCATGGGACATCCTTGAGGAAGATAGTAACTTGAATCAAAGACAAATCAAAAAAAGATAAGACAAAACAAACCACAAGGTTAACAACCATTCAGAGTGTTTTCCAAAATTCAATTGTTTGACAGTTAATTGACTAGGTAATTGATAGGTTGATTGTTTGACGAAGCCTCGTTTCAGGAAAGACACATGTCGTATAAGAAATTGAGTCTAGTTTTGACCATGTAACTACCTATGTAAGGAAAATGATGATTTTTTACTAGATGACAATTGGTTTTAGGAATGACACATCCTGTATAAGACATAAATTTGACTAGTTGACGATTTGACATTTTGATTATTTTGACAATTTTGACAATTTGTTTGGTTTGACTAAGTGACTTTGTTGGATTGTTGTCTTGTTGATACATGAATTTTTTGATGTTTTGATGACTGTTTGTGTCTAAGCTTGAGAATATATAATTTATTATGATTGATGCAAAAAATACTAACGAATCGACCTAGGTGGCCTTGGGGGCTCATTGATAGATGGTCTTCCCTATGTAACAATACACAAAGATCTTGTAGTTTGACATGACATGACATTATTTTACTTACAAAGGATTGAGTCATAATTTTATTCGACCAACCTAAGAGGATTGAAATAATGTCTTGGAGGCAAATCAACAGATGGCCTTTCCTACTTTAAGTCACAGGGGCAATGTAGTTTGACTGGACTTAGACTAACACGACTGACTTTAACTCTATTTTTGGATTTTGAAGCTTTTATAATTTTTTGTTTTTTTGATAGTTTTATGATTTTTTTTGTTGTCTATTTGAGTGAAAGTGATTTTTTATATTAAACGCAAGGTCCAATGATGAAGGTCCAGTATTTTCCCCCAATCAGGTATAAGACCAATTTATTATGGGTGATATGGAATGCGATAAGGGTTATGGAAAGTAAAAGGATGCATGATGTCAATCATTCAAGGTCATGGAAAGGACCACTATTTATTATGGATGACATGAGAAAAATGGATGATAGTGAACAGTCATCCATTTTTCTCATGAGCTATGGGTTCGTGAACCCTATACCTCCCCACTCTTATATTATTTTATTTTATTTTTGTTTTTCTTTCAAATAAAAAACTTTTCAATATGCAATTTTTGATTTATTTTTTAGGAATAAAAACTTTCGACTGGTATTTTATTTTTGGATTTTTTTTTTTCTAAATAAAATATTGACGACTGGACAATAGCAAAAGAGAATTTTACAAAAAAAAATTGCATTTTTCATAGTAATAGAAATAGGTCGAGTTATATACCAATCTTCGTCTCTTGGCCAACCCAGATCCAATTATGAGGTCCATTTTGTTCCAGGAGGTCCTCTATAAATTTTCCCCCAAAAAACCCCCACTTGAATGTAAACCCAAGAAACCCATTTCACCCAAAATTTCTCACACCCCCAAACGTATAAAAAACCCATCAAAACAACAAACCCAAAACCCTTAGATCTTCAATAAACAACCTACAAAACCCTCATATCTTTCCATTCATTTCATTCTCTTATGCAATGCATAGTTTCAAACTTAAACAATATTTTTCTCAACCAAGGGTTATACAATCACAACCATGGCTCTGATACCACTTGTTGGAAACTTGCAGCCATTTAAAGACAATTTCCACATAACCAAAAATAGAAATCTATGCAAGGAAGCATTCAAAATTCACATGTAAGAGAATAGACAACATACCAATGAAAATATGACACAAGATATACCTTGGGAAAACCCAACCTCTAAAAGCATCCATCTCTCATGTATTATTCAATAATAAAGATTACAATACATCTCCAGAGTCTCCATGAACACCATTGAAGCAACAAGCCCTCTCCAAGCAATCCATGTGAATAAGCATGCAACCAAACATCTCATGCCATGCTTCAAACCCTCACAAATGCTAACCAAAGCTAACATGCAAAACTTACCATCCTAAACAACTACCTTTGTGGTTGCTTTTATAGAAGCGAGCTCCCACAAAACCACCAAGTGGTATTAAATAGAACCATGCTACTAAAACCATGAGATTACAAAACCATGTCCCCACATTTAATATTGAGTACTTTATTTATTTACTTTCCCTAATATTAAATAATTAAATTTTAGCAACTTAATTTATGTCCCAATTTTACATGCAACATAAAGTGGCCCCAAGAATAATTACATTAAATATATTAAATGCAAGGTGTACAACACCTTTTTCCTAACCGTAATGACAATTTTTTTTCCAATGCTTATTATGGGAGAGAATGTTGGATAAATAATAAAAATTGTTATGTTATCAATTAGGTTTTTGTTAGCAAATAGTTACATAAAAGAGTTTGTAGCTATGTAATTCAGTTTGGTATTTGATTGTATAAACATAGATTGATATGAATAATAAATGAATGAGTTTATTGTGTGCAATATTATTTTATGTTTTCTATTTTATTTTTATTTTTATCTTTCATTTGGTATCAGAATGTACAAACTGTTCATGTACCTGTAATATATTGCAAAGTTGTTTATAGAAGAGTATGCAAAGTGTGGTGTAGAAAATGTGACGGAGAAGGGGAGTCTAACTCCAATGGTCACACTGATGCTAGTGTAGGGTTTTTTCTTAGGTGACACTAATCATTGAACTCTTGAAGAAAGTTAAGCATGCGACTGAGGTGATGTGAGCGCTTCCAATGAAAAAAAGGAGGTAGAGAAAGTCAAAAGCAACATGGATGAAAAGATGAGGTAGAGAAAGTCGAGAGAAATGCAAGTTACAGTTGCTACTTTGAGAAGAGGTTTCTTGTGTCCATAAAGTAAGTTACATTTTTTTTAACCTGGAGGTCATCAAGGGTAACTCATTGTTTGCAAGATTAATGTTTTTCTAGAGATTGTTTGAAACTTTTCTATAGCAGTGTAAGGTGCACTTTTTAATCTTTCAATTTGATAATAAAAAATGGAAGTGTGAGATTTATTTAGTTTTTTTGATTCCACATTTTTTTTAATTTAAAGAATAGGTAGAGTTTTTACAACAATTCCATAAATTTCAAGAAATAGTGAAGATGTAAAGCCTGTGTAGGTAGGCATGAGAAAAGCTAATTAAGTTATGCTAATGTAATAAACTAAGATTTTGAAACTATATACATCTAGCTAAGTAATTGGTATGCAAAAAGGGTTTTTGATTAATTTTATCAATCTTATGGAGGAAAAGATATAGAGAAGAACATGAGGCACAAGATTAATCTATGTTTCTATGAGAAGAGCACATTCAATCTTGCACCGATAAAGAATGGGAGTAAGTTTGTTTGGAAAACTATGGTAATTGAAATACATATTTAGCATTGAATTTGCAAGAGGAAGTGTGTTTTTAGAAGTTTGTAAAGATTTGTAACTTGGAAAGTGTTTGGAGTAGGCAGAAGGAGTCCAATTGGAGCTATTTTATAGAGTATTTTTTAAATCTAAATACCCACTTTTCTAAAAAATGTTGTGGAGCAGTCACCCAGAAAGTGGACTAACTCACCAGGGCTAGTGAATGAGTCCCATATGACATTAGCAATATAATTTCCAAATTTTTAGAAGTTCATTCCAGCTCATAGGTGCACACATTTAGTTTCCCTACTTGTTGTTTCTATTTCTTTGTTGTTTTAGGTTATTTATTAAGTCATTTTCATCAAATTAGGTCTAGATTTTACATATTGCATTTCATTATTCATTGCATCTTCTTTCTAAGTCAAAACATGGTGGTGAATCAATCTTTTGCAAATTTTGTATTGCATTTTTCTGGGTTGAATTTCCTGCTTTTGAGTTTTTGTTTTCTATTACTACCTTTTTGTTTCAATTTTAAGAATTTCTATTAGAAAAATTTCATTGTTTTCAGCTTATACTAAATTTTCATTCACATTGCATTTAGTAGACCTTGCATGAGTATTTGGTGTCCTATTGTTGATATTATAGTGAGATGAAGTTTGTGACTCATGTCATCCCATGATAATACAATCGTTGTGGACCTTGGGTTGCCTAACTCTTTCACTATGGGTGTTAACACTAGTACACCAGGTATGGATAATACCCTTCACAGCTCTTTTCCTTCAAGTAGTGTGTCTCATGTTGAAACAATATTTGATGACATCCATTAAGAAAAGATATTCCAAATTCATGAAGACCTAGTAAACTTACAACATCAAATAAGTATTGAAAACATTTCAACTACTACAATTCCTACCATAGAAAACATTCATCACATGCTTGAAAGAGAAGATGGAATTGAACTTATGAGAAAAATAGTTCAAATCTTTGTCAAAAACTTTCCCTTAACCACTAGTGGTTCTCAAACTATAAACAGTGTTACAAACCAAGGAGGAACTAGCATTCCTCTCACAAGCATGAACTCCATTCCTACTTATACAAGTGCTCACATGACAACAATAATGCTATCAAATAGTAATGTGATACCTTACTTGGTTGTTTTTGCTAGCATTCCTAATACCTTTGTGGCATCCCATATTATATCTCCTACCACCTTGCCACCTATGAGAATCCCATTCACTTTCCCTTCAAACACATACACCCCTCCACCTTTCTCACATACATCTCATAACACAAGTAGTGACCCTCTCATACCTCAACTCTTTCAAACCATTCCATCCATGCAAACAAAAATTTATGTGGTCAACCAAAACCAAAATTGCCCACCGACATATTATGTCAAAAACATCCCATTATCCTTGGGGATATTCAAACCACTAATGCCACAAGGTATAGAAGTGCCTAGATTTGAAAAATATGTAGGGAAGGGAGATCCTTCTAACCATGTCAATTCCTATTCAACCTTATGTAGTGATTTCATCCTTGATTATAATATTTTGGCTAAAATTTTCATAATAACGCATTTTTTGTTCTTCTCATCACCTAGAATAGTTGACATTTCACATCTTTCGCCTTCCATACCCATCCATGATAAGGTTTATTTGCTTCCATCCTAATAAGTCGGTCTTATACCTGACTAGGGGAAAGTACTTAACTCATGTCTTCAATGGATCCTAAAATTGGTATTGAAGATCAATATGTAAAAAAAAAAAAAAAAATAGACATCGAAAAGCAAAAAAATAGTGAAATATTCCCAAAAATCCAAAAAGGTCCAAATAACCTTCAAAATCCCAAAAACAATGTCAATTCATGTCAATTCAAAGATGGTTGAACTATGTTGCCTCTAGGACTTCATGTAGGAAAGGCCATCATCGATGAGCTGCCAAGGCACTAGGTTAGTCCTTAAGGTTTGTAGAATAAAGTAAATCGTCATTCATAATAAAGTATCTTTCACTTGAGTCACAGTCAAACTACGATGTCTCTGTGCATGTTACATAGGCAAGGCCATCACCGATGAGCCCCCGAGGCACAAGGTAGTCCTTTAGGGTTTGTCACGTTAGTAACTATTCATAACATAAACAATCAGATACCTTGATTAGACACAAACAGTCATCTTAGTCTCAGAAAAATTATGGAGCAATTAGACAAACTATCTAACTCATCTTCAAACCAAATCGGTCAATTTCCTAATTAGTCAAAAATCAAATCAACAATTACCATTCAATCAATAGTCTTATATAAGAAGTGGCATTATCGAATCTAGACTCAATGTCTTATATGACTTGCCTTGTTTCTTCAAACCAGACTTGACCTTATTGTTTATCTTATACATGATGTGTCCTTCCCAAAACCAGAAATATATCATTCATCAACCTTATCATTTTCCTTATATATGTGGTTGCATGTTCAAAACCAGACTCGATGTCTTATACAACATTCTCCATTTTCTGAAACCAGACATTATGAATCAATCAATCAATTAGTCAATCAACCATCCAATCAATCCTATCAATCCTATCAACATACAACCACTGGAAAAAAAAATCTAAATGGTTGTTGACTCTGTTGGTTCAATTTTTCTTATCTTTTTCTTGATTTATATTTTGGTCATGTTACTAGCCACCTCGACTATGGCCCAAGAAATATTTAGAGAAGCGATGATGTCTAATGACCTACATTTTCTTTTATTGTTGTTTGTGGTTTGTCTTGACAAAAAGATTGGAGAAACTTTTCTCCTAGTATGAGTTATGACATTCCTTATGTCTTAAGTATCTTTATTTTTCACAAAGGGATAACATTGCACACCTTGGTCTATGTCATACCATGGTGGTTATTGTCCATTTTCTATGTTTTAGCATCCAATGACGATAAAAATGCAAGCTTTGCATCTCTAAAGCAAAATATCAATCCCTCTTCAATCATCTAATTTCATGCTAACATTTTCCTCCTGCTAACATTTATTTTCATCAATCCTTGCATTCAAAACATCAAAATTTGTGACAAAATTTCTAAGGGGGCATGGGTCTATCCCATTTGTATTAGGACATGTCCTAGACTAAATTTCTTTGACACAACACAATAAACTAAATTTTATCAAAGAGGGGAAAAATATAGACATTGAAAAATATGATAGGCCTAGAGTGTCATTTTCCTCTTCTTCCCCTACATAATTGAATAATTTTAATTATTGTCTAAAGTCATATTATTCTATTAATTAAATAATTTTAATTATTTAATTAATTCATTTCTCCATTTATTTTTCCTTTGATTAAATAAATTAGTATTTATTTAATTCAATAAATTAGTATTTATTTAATTATTCATAGTTTTTCTTCCATAATTAAATAAATTCTATTTATTTAATTATTTTACACCTTTTCCTTGCTATTATATAATTATTTTAATTATTTAATATTTTTTCTTTTTCCTTCACTTTTAATTAAATTTATATTTTAATTAAAAGTCAAACTTTTCCCTTTCTTCTATAATTAAATAATTGTTTTAATTATTTAATTATTCGCTTTCCCTCAAGTTTAAATAATTTTATAATTATTTCATTTACTCTCCAACTTGTGTCAACCTCTTTATCTATGTCATTCTTATCCCTTCACATATCCTTCCTTAACTAAACCCTATTTTTATCCTAACCCTATTCCATTGCTTCTCAAGCAATCTCGTCCATTAATCTTCATCATTTGATCTTGACCCTTCATTAAAATTTGGTTTTTGATAAGACGCCTATCACTTTCATTTCAACCCTAGCTAGCTACAGACAACCACAACTACTATCTTTGATATAAAGAAAAATGGAGAAGAGCAATGCAGGTAATTCGATCGTGACATAGGTATTGTTGGTAATATTTTTTTTTTTATTTTGTATTTCCATGTTCATTTGTGCTTCATTTTTGGATTAGGGTCCTAGGGTTTGAGTTTTATGTATTTGATGGTTGATACTATTGATTCATGCCTTTTTTCTTGATTCTACCCTATGCTACAGGATGAAATCCTTGCTGATATTTTTCGTCATTACAACAATACTATAAATTGGAATAGCTTATTAAATTGATACTGAAAAATATAAAATTACTCTTTTATTTTAGCTCAAAAAATCTATAAATTGGAATAGCTTCTTAAATTCATAATGAAAAATATAAAATTACTGTTTTATTTTAGCTCAAAAAAATCTCTCAAATACCCATAGCCGTATTCTACAGAACGAAATCCTTGTTGAGATTTTTTTCCATTACCACTGTAGTATAAATTGGAATAGCTTATTAAATTCATAATAGAAAATATTAAAGTTCTTTTATTTTAGCTCGAAAAAATCTTTCAAATACCCATAGTTGTATAATATATGTGGCACGTAGGAGATTCTTGTAATTTTCCTGTAATTGGAATATTTTATTAAGTTCATAATGGAAAATATAAAAGTACTCTTTTATTTTAGCTCAAAAAAATCTTTCAAATACCCATAACCCTTTTGTATAGAAGGAACTCCTTGTTGAGAATTTCTATCATTACAACTATACAACCAATTGGAATAGCTTATTAAATTCGTACTGGCAAATATAAAGGTGGTCTTTTATTTTAGCTCAAAAAAATCTTTCAAATACAGGTAGGAGATTCTTGTAAGTCAGTTCATTGTTCAAAATTTTGTCGATATTATTCTAGTACGTGTTATATAGTTGGACAAGAAGTATTCACCTAAGTTAATATTAAACATATTGCAACAAAAAATGACTAAACCTCACCTAAGTTGTAATAATGGAATTGAAACCCCATAAATAGTTTAGAATAATAATTCAAATTTTGAGAGAATAAATTGACTATTTTTAAATTTGATAAAATTAATATATTTTACTTTTAACCTCATCAACACTTTAAGGTCATGTTCTAGTCTCAATAAAGTTTTTTAAATCACACTGTGTAACTGTTTTTAAAACTTTTTCAAAATAATTTCAAAATTTTAACTTTCTCAATAATAATTGCATTCTGAGATATCAAACATTAATTAAAAATGGCAGATAAATCGCTCCAAAAAAAAGACCAATAAAATTGTAAAACAAAAATGTTATGAACTCAATTTCACAAGCTCGATCTTTATTGCCTGAGTTTTTCTAGATTATAAATAAAAAATGCTATACTGATCTTGGTGTGGGTGTTGTTGTTCCCCTTGCTTACCTACGTCTGCTCTTCCTTTTGTTGATATTGATATGAATTTTGTTGATTGTGTTCAAGTGTTGTTGCCGCTCTTGGTATGGACGGTCTTGCTGCTTTTGCTTACATTCGAGTTGCTTTTGCTGCTGATTTTCACATAGATGTTGCTTCTCTTGCTGATGTTCCTGTCGATTATGCTGCTGCTGCTCTTGCTTGTGTTCATTAGGATTTTGCTGCTCTTGGTTCTGCTTCTCTTCCTCATTTATGATACATATGTGCATATATAAAAATGTTTATAGACATACAAATATATAGTAATACAGAGGCAATATATGGATAATATAATGTGTAAATGACCAGAGAGGATACTATGATAGTGCATAAATAGGATATAAAGAAGAAACATTAAACCAAAATTCAAAATACTTATGATAATGTTAGAGATAATATTTTAAAGCAGACTTGAAAACAGGTACAGAAAGGAGAAACATTAAACGAAAAATTCAAAATACGTACGATAATTTGGTCCTGTTTTCGAAGACGAGGGGGAATATTGTTGGGACGCTAAGTAAGCGTGGGATTTGGACCAGGACTACAATGACTCTGCCGGATCTTCAATCTTATGGATCTAACTCTCTGCCCCTCCAAGGCTGCCAGGGCACGATTTGCATCTCCC